>MJUT01060698.1:141322-182307 GCA_002080005.1 Gigantidas platifrons | reverse complement strand
AAAAAAATGGGATGACAACACACACGCAAGACATCTATACTTTATTAATAAAACTGTAAACTTTACTATTTCAGCACCAAAGATGACTAGATATAATGAAATTTTATTTTACAGATTGCGTACTGGATATATAAATTAAACAGCTCTACCTCAACAAAATAGGATTTAATGAGTCAAATCTATGTGACACATGTAACCAGGAAGAAACAGTCAATCACTACATACAACACTGTAAAAAATATAATATACACAGACAAAATTTGATAGATAAACTTTTAAAACAAGGTGTCAAGGAACTCAGTTTAACAACAATACTTTCAGGAAAAAATTTTCAACTTGTTGTTGAATATGTAAACAATACTAACAGATTTTAATTATATTTTTCAGTTGAGAGCTGAACAGATTGTCCTCTACAGCAGAGAACTATGACCACTGACCCCTGTCAACACATTAATCATTCTACTATATTTTTAATTAATCTGTTCTCATAACGTCTTGATAGGAGTCAGTAGTTTATTTTAAAAATAAATTTTGATATATATAAAATATCATTTTAAATTGTCACATTTATAAGGGATAAGTTATACAACCCCTAAATAACTATATTCATTTTAACTTTTATATTTATAAACAAATCTAATGTAAATAGTCAGTATAATATATTTAACTCTATTAAGATTTATTTATAACTCTTCTTCTTTTTTTTCTTTTCTTTTATTCAATTACAGTTCTACAAATCTCAATTAATACAACCACCTTAATAATTATTTTCCTGACATTTTTTTTTTAGACAATCTTAGACCGTGTTTACACTTGCAGATTTAGATCGATCTAAAGGGAGATCGATTAAAAATAGATCGATCTTACACAAGTGTAAACGCCTTAGATCGATTCGGGATCGATCCAAAATAGTCCACTTCTCGAGGTGGTTTTAAAAAGATCGATCTAAAATGAATCGATCTAGTACATAGTGTAAACGCGAAAGATCGACCGCGATCGATCTGATATCTATTTATTAATATAAACTGAAACTATAGATGCACATGCGTGGCGCCAAAATCACACGTGTTAAATATAAACAACACGTGTATTTCCTTTGGAAAAATGGCAGAAGCACGACCTAGGGGAGAAGCTTGGACGCAAGAAAAAACAATTGAATTGTAGGCAGATGAAAGAGTGGAAGAGCAATTGGAGAATACCCCGAGACGGAATATAGAAATATTTAAGAGGATATGCGAGGACATTAAGGATAGAATACCAGAAGAACGATTGAATATTTGCGAAAGAAAGTAGAAGGAAAAAATCAAACACTGCACACGCAATTCCAATGCTGCCAATTCACCCATGATTCTATCCCTGAATATAAGCGGGGGAAATAAGTGCGGGAAATTTCCGTTTTCTGTTTACAATCTACAAAAATAGATGTTATCTAGGTCAGTGTAATTGTCTTTACAAGACTAGTGTAAACGCATCGGTTTATTTTAGTTCGATCGCGATCGATTTAGTATCGCCCAATGTAAACGGGAAGCGGTTTAAAATAGATCGATTTATTTTAGATCGATCTATATTTACTCTAATGTAAACACGGCCTTAGATACAATAGATACAACTAAAACATGACACTTCCTGGTACATTCTAAGGTGAATTTTGCTATAAAGTACGATAACATCAATCTTTACAAATATTTATTTTTTAATTGTGTCATTCCATAGATATTTACCTAACTAGTTAGTACTAACAACTTATATAGCTCATGGAATGATACAAACAATTTTTTTCTAATTCTCTATTACAATAAGTTCAAGATGTTGTCAGACTTCATAGTCAATACCTAACACGTGCTCTCAACATTTTTTTTATTGTTTGAGAAAGGCGTGTAAACATTGTTATTCATTTTCCACATATTATGGGAGATTATATTTATATAATCGTTGTTTATTCATGAAGTATATTGTGACATTCATCATTAAATCAAATATTTCAGCAAAGCAAATATTTCTAAGTTCATGAGGTCAAAGCTATAAAACCCAGATGTTGTGTGCAAAGATAACAAGTACCCCGTCGCATTGCAGACACTATTATGTATTACATGTCTGATCAGTTAGTTCATTAGTCAGTAGAATAGTAACATCTAGTAGAGTATTTGGTAGCCTCTTCCCCCACAATATGACATATATGAAAGTAGTTCTTACCCCTGCACTGAGATTGGAGACCCCATAGCCATAGTTTGGTCGGCTCTGTTGATGAAGTAAGGCAGCCATTTCTTGTTCTGGGAATTATAATTTCTTTTTTCAACCACCTCCAACCCGCCTCACGCCTTCAACATTTCAGCGAATTGGGATTTCATCTCATGGACTCTCGTGAAATTTTCAGAGATATTTGTTTACAATTTCAATATTAACCCCAAGGATTCAGTAGTAATACTTTTCCACCGTCAAATCAACACCCTTTGCAGCCCTGTTGTGCTGCATTTTCCCAAGAGCCTAGCTGTGCTCATCTGGAACCCCTGCTGTGTTCCTCGCAGCCCCTGCTGTGCTGCATCCCTAGGGAGCCTTTCCTGTGCTCTCATATTGTTGTTTTGACGGGAGTACCACCGCCATAAAATTTATATTCAAAACATTTTATGGAGGAGGATCACTGTTGACAAATGGCCAAGTGTGGGCATGCGGAGACAATATCAGCTTCCGCAAATCTACACTTGTCGGGGGTTACCCAGACGTGAAATTGACACTTTCGATATATAGCAATTATACCATTTCTACGTAAATATTATAAAAGTAATATAATTCACTATGTATATTTATTTATTTATTGTTAATTTTTATATATTTTATTTTATATATTTTTTCTTTTCAAATACAACTTTGGCAATTTTTGCGCGGAGATATTATCGATGTCAAGAACCTCATTGACACCAAAGTAGGGTTAATGTGTATCTAGAAGTAGGGAATGCCCAACTCAATACGATACACTATACCTACAAAACTGGGATTTGTCATACACTTTAAATATCATATCTGCTATATGTAATCGTGACAGCAAGTATAGGTTCTACTTAATAAAAATAGTTTATGACCAGTTGATTTAAATTCAGTAATTTTCTTATAAAAAATTAACTCACAATATCTTCCCAATAATAATTATAATATATAATTATAAGTAAGTAGTAATCGAAAAAAAAAATTCTTCTTTTTTTATTTTATATATAAATTAAGACAAAAAAATTCAATTTTGTAATTTTATGGGCGCAATTTCTGTTTTGGAAAGTCGCCGTCAAACAACTATATAAGTAAGTAAGCAACATACACAAATAACTAGCTGTGTGACTTGTTGTAGATACCCTAAATGGGAACGCTCGAAGAAAGACGGACACTAGCACAGTTTGTATGATGTGCCGCATTGTAAATTGATGAGTGACATTAATCCCTAATCTAATTCAAGCAACTGCCAACATGACGAGTTACTGCCAGCGATTTTTGGTCTTGTTCACCAAAACAACAAATAACAAGTTCAAAATCATTCTCTCCCGGTGAAGTTAGATTGTGGAATGCAGCAACACAACAAATGGTTAATTGTACCACCCGATCAGTTTCAAGAGTGACCTCCAACGGATACAACTAAAGGTAAAGGGATTAACAATGATTTTTATCATGACTGTAAATATTCAAAATATTATATGTATTTTTATGGTAAAGGATCGGTTGTGATGATGAGTAATTTCATGGGTAGGTGAATAGGGCAGATGCTACGTGTAATAGGCCTATAGAGTTTGTTCTGGACACCTACAGGTATCTTGAATAAACTCTAACCTCCTCCGCCGTTTTCAACAGAACATTTGTATGATGCATATAGTTTATGTCTAGGAAACGCACAACAAATTGTAATAACTTAATTTAATCCGTTTATTAGTGTTATTAGGTGTGTTTTTGTTGCTTGATAAGACCCGGATGTACAAGGTCGTTACCACACTTTCTACTGAGTGGGAGACTGTTTTAGTATCGTGAACAATATAAGCACGAGTACTTCCTGTGCAGCCATTTTAGCTATCCAATATCAATTTTCTCCCAACATATTCTCCCGATAATATTCTCCTGAAATTAGATAAATGTCAGCATAAAATAATTGACGGAACCTAATTATAATTTAAAAGTATTTATATAGAGGTTTTAGAGATCTATACTTAAATTGTTTTAATATTTGCCGGGAAAAGTTCACGAGGTTAATGTTGCTCTTAATCCTCATTAAACTATTATAATTTAACAGGTAAGTAGGTAAATTGTTAAGTGTCCTCAAATATACACACAAAACAATGACAATAAAAAGTAAGTATAAGAAATGATTAAACTGATCCGGAAATGTATATATAATCTTTTATCCTGCACTGGTTTTATTTGATTTAAACATATTTTATTGATGAATTACATATTACATTTTTTTTCCACAATACAATATAACATAGGATTCAGAAACAAGCGTAACGCTTATATTAATCCGTTTTATTTGAGTAATCAATTTATATTGACTGGGTATTTTGCTATATACTGATTAGTTAAAGGGGCATTATCTGCCAAATCGTAAATTTTTGTTACCCATAAAAACTATCAGATATGATTGATGCCTTAATAAAACGTGTTTCTGTAACTTATAAATGTTATGAAATGTACGCGCATCGGGGAAAAACATGCAACTGCTCGTGTTTTGAGATCGATCAAGAAATGGACGCCATCTTATTAATTATCGACATTGTTTACGGAGTTTGTCGAATCGTCATTAAATCAGTACAACAATGCACTTATTTCTTAGTTTTTGTGAATCTGCTTTTAGTCGGTGTTAATTACGGATAAAGAACCATGCAAGTTGGCAGTTGATAAGCAACAAAATACAAACTATTCGTTTTTACCTGTCACTAGTAAGGTCAATTGCATACGGAAAAGCGAGGTCAAATTATTTGCTTGCAAGCAAATAAGTAATCGATGGTAATTTTCGTTCTCAAAAGGCGGAAAGTGGTTCGATAAGCTGTTTAATGTGAAATACTTACCTTCATTTCATCATTTTAAAGCTATTTACCAATTTCCAAAACATATAATTTTTTTGGTCAAAATCGTAGCTAATGCCCCTTTAAGTTTATACATATATAATTGTCCAAAACACGTTTTTCAACTTAGAACATTTTCTCCATTACATAAACAATATACAGATACAATTGAACATCAAGACAAGGTGATTGGAATATAGCTTTTTCTGGTACCAACTTCGCAAGTTGTACCTGTTGAGCTTTGGGAAATATGAAAAAAGTGTCACAGTCCGTTGATAAATGTGATTTTACTGCACGATAATCTAATGCAATTCTAATGCAATGTCTTCAATTATAAAGCCTTATGTGTTTTCAGTGCAAAATTGTGAAAAGGGTCAATAAACCTCGCATTTGTCCCGGTTTTAAGTCTTGTACACATAAACTATATATTTTCAGACGCTACACTAATATTATATATATAAATCCGTATCCCTGTAATGTTGTATCAGTTCATCATCATAAACTGTCGATCATTAAAATTGTCGGAATTTGACTTGAAGTCTACATTTTATTACTTGTTTTAACATATATCCCTTATTTTATACATTATATACTAGTATATACAACATGTATCACAATTAAAAGTACACCTTTTAACAAATTTTATCCAATCAAAGCTGATGTCGTTGCCACATATATTTGTATATCAAAACTGATAACTTTGACTGTTTACCAGTTAACAATATTGCCTAATATGATATAGTTTATTAGACTTTGATATCAATAGGAATGTCACTCCTCTCTGACATATTTCCTGATTCTGAGAGAAACCAGTTTTTGCTCATACTCCTAAATACTGTGTACTTTACAAGAGAAGCAGCAAAGATCAATATTATAGTCATTGGTTTGACCTGACAGGGGCTCGAACAAATGATCTACCGCACACGTAATTATTGAATGAACATTATTATAATTACTGATTTCTGTATAACAAAATGAGTGGACAAAATACATGCTAATTATTTACAGGATTAAGGATTTTATGTGTTTTCAACAAAATTTCAGTTATATCATGACTGTCAGTTTTATTCAAGGAGAAAACTGGACTACATTGATCTTCCATATGTTACTCACGAACTTTATAACATATGGTTGTAATGAGTCAGCCTCGACATGGGAAGAAATTTTATAAGTTATGTAACTGACTACATTTAAAGACTATCTACTACACAATCGAAACCATAAATGAACTTTAAAAATTTCATAATCTCTCTTTAATAGAGTTGACTTCTGTTCAGCAAAATAGTTGGAAAACTAATACATACCTCTTCCATGTCATCTGTTGTGGGTAATGCCAGTCTGTATGCTGGGTTTTTAGAATTCAGTGGTCCCACAAAGCCTGCATCTACAGTTCCTTGTATCAAGGATCTGGCAAGATCCCAAAATTCTTCTTCGTTAACATCAGAGAAAATATCTTCTACATCAATGTCTGGTTTCCTGTTCAACATCTTCGCTAAAATGAGATTCATGAAAATGTCTACACCTACCAGTGCATCATTTGCTGCATACTTAATCTGAAATACTTTTTGTACCATAACCCCATAGCTCTATGGTCACAATAAAAAGAAGCTCATTGGATCTACGGTTCTACAGCCAACATTGACCTATGTGGTATCTTTGTATTATTATGAAAAGAAAGTTTAAAAAGTGGTGGTCAACAAATCCACTAATATCAACAAAATGAACAATCATCTCTCACCATAACTCATTGGACATAAAAAAAAATCCCCACATATAACGCTGGAAACCCAGGTCATGGCTTGGGACAGGTGCAAAAATGTGGTGGGGTTAAACCGATTAATGTGATCCCAACACCCTTCTTGATAATTGGATCTATAACGGTAATATTGTATAACAAACGATAAAAAAACCTGCCCAAAAAGATCACATTATACTATCACAAAATGTAATGACAACATAAACAACATGGACAGAACAATAGCAGGGGTCATATGCATATATAATTAATAGTGTAGGTCGTATCGTGTTGTTTGAAATGTCAAGCATCGTATATAAATGTTAACAGTTTTTATAACCTGTAAAATGTAAACTAGTGTATTCGTGACGATGTAATAGAGTCTTTTACCACCCCCTCCACCATAGTCATCTCCCTCCAACGGGGAAAAACTGCTACATAGTCAGTTTCAGCCCCTCCAACAATTGTCTAAAAAATGTGCGCAGTTTAATGTGTGTTTGCTTTTTGAATATGACGTATTTCTAAGAATGGATTTATATTTCTTAAAATGTAATTTCCTGCATGTATATTATTAGAATTGTTGAAAGTTTTCCTTCTGATGCTTGATGTAATATTTCATTATATAGCTATCTTATGATGGTAGTTAACAAAACATAATTTCCATTGAAATGAATATCATGATGTTCGGAAATTAACATATCAACAGAATTTAAAAAAAGAATTTTTTCAAAAGTACCAGCAATGTATGATAAAGTAGAGATCAACAATGATATAATGTTTCTTAAACACTTGGAATCGCAAAATTAAAGGAAAAGGCCATGGTCTTAACAAGTTAGCGTGAAAATTTAAATGACAGTAAATAAAAGACATTTGTGTTAATGGATGTTAAAAATAGTATACCGTAAGGTAGAATTTGGTCATTGAAGTTGCCTGTTGCACCAAATAATGGGGATCGCCATTTTTCAAAACTATCCAATGTGGAGGAGACAAAAGCCTGAAAAGGGGCGTATCCATTCTCGGATTATACCTTCCCGTTACGTCACGCAGTCGGTATCGTATATTATATCAGCATTGATCAGTTGCAAATGTAAATCGTAAAATAACGTGGTATATATTTATCTTTTGATATTTACAAAATCATTATGACTTCATGTTAAGCATTTTATTGCACTAACGAAGGGAAAGTGTGAGACGATTTTTTGTGTGTAATTACCGATCCTGACAAGAAAAACACGAAAAGTACGACAGCATTGGGGACAAAAAAGAAAAAAACATGTGTAAGCACAAAATGAGTTAAAAATGACAGTTATTTAACCTACGGCCAATCACGTAAAACATGAAATTATACGTAGAACCCCCCCCCCCCATTTTCCCCCGATACAAATAAACTCCTTTGTTTTATGAAAATGTAACATGGGGATGGGAATATTAAGAACTAAATTAGAACGATATACATTTATAAACATTGTATTGCAGTTGATCTGATATTAAAACATAACCAAACGGGCACGATGTTGGGAAGAGTCAGATACATGTTATTTATTCAACTAACGTGATACGACTGAGTGACGTCACATGAAGAGGTGTCATGGCCGCTTACACTACGACAGGAAATTCCAAATATTCATATTTCTAATTGGGTATATTAATGTTAATAAAGGTGTTTTTTTTTTAAATAATAAGTTATTTACGAATAACAAGTTATAATGAATTGAATTAAAACAACTTTTCAACTGACTGGTCTTTTCCTTTAATTAATCTAAGGTTTGGCTCCGAAGTATCCGTTCAATTAGTTTTAATAATAAATATTACCATCTTATTTTCAATGAAACTCAGCCTTGTAGCAATGGTGGCATCGGTAAAAGCCTAGCTTGGTAACAGGCTAAGGATGAATCATGGATCCTAAATAGGTCTTGTATCCAAGGACTACGACAAGTTCTCATTACAATAAATTCAAAGAATAGAACTGCATCAAAATTAGATGCATGATACAAATTATGTGCTTAACAACAAACATGTGTAATTTTGGAATTTGGGCCCTTTCAGTCGGGCTTTAAATTCCAAAATATGAAACATAATTCATGAATACGGGCATTTTGCACCCCCCCCCCCCCCTCATCACACACACACACGCACGCTCACTGCATTAAAATTGAATGATAAATTAAAAACGTTAAAATTTTGGAAAGTTTCGGTCGAGATAATTTCAGAAACCGTGACAGATACTAGTTAGAGAAAATCCATCTGATTTTAACCCCAGACGACACTCTCCAAGACAAAACCACCTACCATAATTTAAAGGAACTGGCTTCGAATCTAAATGGATTGGTAATAATATCATACCGTCGGTAATGGTTCACCTCGAGTAAAGAAACGGTGGGTTCGATCCGCGATCTTGTTTAAGCCAAAGCAAGTTACTGCTTACCCACTAATCACACAACATTATTACAAATGAGTACGGTTCTGTGTCGGGGGTCCGAATGGAGCGATATATGGAGTGTTGTTTCAGGGAAATATTATTTAAGATAATTTTGTAAAGGTTGTAAATCATTTAATGTCAATGTCCACAAATTGTGCATTATTAGTTATTTTTATTTATTTAATTAAATTTTAGGTGCATTTGGTTTGCTCGTTTATGAAAATAAACTGGCACAATCGTATAATTGTCGCAAATGAGCTGTAGCGCAAACGAAGATTTTTGTGTGTGCAAACACGACAAGTATTGACGTTGAACTTTATTTTGATTCGAAATGAACATACAACACAAGCTGTAAATATTTCTTTAAGGACTAAAAACAACCACATAGATAAAATAAACAATGCAGATGCGGATCTAGATTGGTCGAAAATGTATTAACCGCTTTATTTTGGCTAAAAAGGGGGTCCGAGAAATGTTTTGTCAATGAAAAAAATGAATTGCAAAAATTTCTACTTAAGCCCCGGATCCACCAATGGGATTTCACAATATGTACTTACAGTAATCAAATCAAATCAAATATTTTAGCACACCAATCATGGACCCGGAAGGGACAATAATAATCAACAACTATATATATATAGATATACACATATCTGCCAACAAGATAATACTTTACAGTAAAACAAACACATTAAACAAAACATAATCATTTTATTAGATTTGTTTTTAAAGATTCCTTTCGTCTGGCAATGAAAACTAGGTGTTGTAAATATTAATATTTAAGTTTATATAAAAGTAAGCTCAAATATGCATAAATGTGCAATAGGAATAATATGCATATGGTTGCAAAACTGGAAATGACACCACGTGGCGGTGCTTCAGAATCGTACACCGACTGCCCTCGTGTCAGATCCAGATGAACAAGTTTTTTTTAAAGTCAGGTTAAATAAAGTAACAGTGGCGTCTATGAGCATGACACACCAAGGTACGGTGATGTACATGTAGGATATATGATCTCTGTTGCATTTTACAGAAAATGGTATCATCATCGTGTCTGGTGGTAATAGGCAGGAATATTATAGAGATTCGTCGTAATAGATATATTCAAATTTTTTTGAATTAAGCCATGAAGAGAAACTAACAAAAATCCTTAACCCGTCAACACCCGAACAAATTAGGACTGTTACGTCTTACATAAGACAGTCATTAGAACTGAGAGAGGGAGACTCAACACAGTCATAATTGCAGTTCATGTTATTGTATTTTTTATGTAGTCATGTATGCTTTATTTGTCTTGTCTGTACATGTGTATCATTAGAATTGGGAAAATGAGGTCTATGTCGGTCAAATTACCCTAAGTTGTTAATAATTTGCTTGTATTGTGTTTGTTCCTGTGTTTATTGTATTTGCTTGGCCTACATGGGCGTAATTCTGCAAATAAAGATTATATTATGTAAATTGTAATGCTAAAACCAAAATGGGTTACTTGTTTGCATTACTAAAATAAATTATCACATATTTTATTGAAATAACGCCGAATTTGCATGTGTAATAAAAGCATAATTTTCTGCGTGTTATTTGCCTCCGGGGCAATAACATTTTACGAGGGCAATAACATGTTATCTGCCCTCTGGCAAAATATGAGATAAATAGATTAATACATGGCTTTTTTTATATTGCCCTTGTCACCAGCCCTTGACTGATATCGTCCCTCGGGCTCAAGCCCTTGGGGCCAATATCAAGGTATCGTGCTGATAACAAGGGCAATATGAAAAAGGCCATGTATTAATCTATTATTTTTTTACCATGCTTTAAATATCCAATATAAAATACGAAAACGTGGTGTTCGCCAATAGCTAAAACAGACACACATTTTGGATAGCAGTGACAAAACAAAAAGATGCCAATACAAGTTTCCAGACAAGATTGGCAGTTTCTATATATAGATAGTGATCGCATTCAAATGGTCCTATAAAGTCTGCTCTGTGGTCTAACTGATACCCATTTGTAATATTTATCTTTAACTGATGTTTTTCTGAGTTGATGTGTGGTATGTATTTCGACATTGTTGTTAGGTCTGCTTGACCTTTGCCCTGCTTATTAATTCAGTGGTGCATTGCGAGTAATCATCGGGCGATTGTATATCAACAGCTGTTAACTTTTGTTGCATGCCCGCATGGATGCAACATGTTAGGTTTTTGGGCCGAATTTTTTGTAGAGGAAAAGACTTGGGGCCCGTTAAGGTCCGCGGTGAATCCTGTCCGGTGATGGAGAAGCCCAAGTTAACTCATGAGTATTAGACATTGTAGGATATAAATTGTTACAGAGAAAACAGTATTGTCACTAATTTAACAACACTGAGACGGTCGATCGGCCGTTGGTCCTCTTGTCGTTTTTATGTGCCGCGTGCAGTCCCGTCTGAATCTGCACCTAACAATTAAAGCGATATTTTTAGCCGAGTTGCAACGGATGGGCAGGCGTATGTTAGCCTATCTTCGTTAACGCGATAGCGCTCTTAGTTTTTTTCCGATCAACATCATTTTTGGTAGGAAGCATTATTACACTATTATTTAGAGCGAGTTCGAAATTCGAATTAATCTATTGTTTTTTTTCTTGTAAAATCATGGTTTTTTAAAGAAAAAGTACATATTTTGAGAATTACACATTTCTCTGAAACTTAATATTTGGTATGGGTGGAGATGCCAATGTGAAGTTGCGCTTTCAACATTTTTTATCCCCGGGCTCAGCCCCACCACGCTGGGGAATCTGTATAAAACCATATATATTTATGATCAGGGTGACTAGGCAAATTAAATGCATTATAGCTCAGGCCCTGGGGTCATACCCACCCCCTTCCTGGAGTGAACTTTTTAATGGTTGAGATCCCTACCCCTAAACCATATATATTTATGATCAGGGTGACTAGGTAAATTAAATGCCTTATAGCTCAGGCCCCGGGGGTCATACCTCACCCCCTATCTGAAGTGAACTTTTTAATGGTTGAGATCCCCATCCCTAAACCATATATATTTATGATCAGGATGACTAGGCAAATTAAATGCATCATAGCTCAGGACCCGGGGGTCATACCCCACCCCCTACCTGAAGTGAACTTTTTAATGGTTGAGATCCCCACCCCTAAACCATACATATTTATGATCATGGTGAATATGCAAATTAAATGCCCCAATATTTTGACTTGCAACTCGACTGTTGCATCTCTGATGCTTTCTCGATTTTTTCTTTGATATTTTAATTTCACCCAACTATAAATTTTGTTCTTTAAAAGAAATCAAAGTTTAAAAAAAAACCAAATTCAGTCAACAGGTCCAATTATTTCCTTCTCAGTGCACCCAATGAAACATTTTCAAGTTGCTACCACTTAAATAATTTACACATTATGAAATTAAATCATTTTTAAATTCAAAATCAATTTTACAATAATTGTACCGTTTCCGGAATTGTTTACTCAGTGAGATTAGTTTCATTGATATATCCTTGTATGTATGTACACAAAGTGTTCGTCAACTTGTCAAAGTCATGTGACTTTAGGATAACTGATCGAGTAAAATTACTATAAACTCTTACCTTTAACAGAGCTCACTATAAATATAAACATTTTATGAACTTAATGGATTGATTTAAACATATTTTATTGATGAATTACATATTACATTTTTTTCCACAATACAATATAACATAGGATTCAGAAACAAGCGTAACGCTTATATTAATCCGTTTCCTAGAAAAAACACATGATAAATTGCAAATAGTCATTAAAACATACTCAATTCATTTAACATTGTTTAAATAACAGAAAGTTAAAGGAAGAAGGATGAAAAAAAAGGAAATTGTAAGTCGCACTCTAGATAGAAAATCACATGATGTAACTGAGTTTTATGAACTTAATGGATTAACAGATTGATTTAAACTCATGTTTTCAACAGCAGCTTTATGAAAGATGAGATTTTATAGTATATGTGTTATTCTTTTTCACATAGGTAAGTGTTTCACCTGTATAAAATAGCAATGTGGTCAACGAATATTAACTAACTAATATGTACATGTTATCTAAATTTTATATATATTGGTGTGTTGGTTATATAAAACTTGTCATTAGGTTTACCTAGGGCTAGGTCAGTTTAACATCATCATCTGTATCTGTATGTATACGTCGCAAATTCCCTTTTGGGCTAATATGTGACGGGGTGGTCTGCGCGGATCTAGTCGCGCTGACTGAGAATCTTCAATTTGAAGTCCTCAGTTTTATTGACGCACACTATTGAATCTTCAAGATGATTCCAATCTATTGTTGTGCGTACAAATAGTGAGTTTCTATATTGTTCGGTCTTGCTAGGTGGTACCACTACTGATCTTTGATTGTTTCTCACTTGGTTGTAAATGATGTTTTTGGTAACACAGTCTTTGTAATTGGTGGCTCTGATTTGCCTTTTTGGGCGTTGAAATGTAATCAGATCGTCTGGAGGAAACGCCGGTATCTGCCCCTCAACCACTTTGAAATAGAAAATTAGCCGTTGTTGTTGGCGTCTGGTTTGTAGTGATGGTAATTCGAGGTCCTTAAGCATCTTAGTAAGGCACCCCTCTTCTCTTGATTTATAATCCTTTGTAATAAATCTAGCACCTCTTCTTTGTATGGCTTCTAATTTGTTAGTTTCTTTTTGTGTGTAAGGATCCCATATTATTGCACCATATTCCATGATGGATCTTACAAGTGCTATGTATGCGGTCTTGCGGCATTCTCTAGGGCAATGTTGTAGGTTTCGCCTGAGGAATCCGAGTGTGGAGCTTGCGTTGTTACAGACGTTGGTAATTTGCTCTTTCCATTTAAGGTCTTCCTGCATTTGTAAGCCAAGATACGGATTTGATTATACATGTTCCAGTATGTGGTCGTTTAAACTGTAGAACTGGTGGCTTTTCTTTTTGAGGCTTAAGATGTAGCATTTTTTTGCATTGAAGCGCATACCCCAGTCGGCTGCCCATTTTTCTAGTGATTTGAGGTCTTCTTGTAGCTTATTATGATCCTTTTGGCTTTTTATTTCCCTCTATAATAGGCAGTCATCAGCAAATAGTCTGACTGATGAGTTGACTGCATCTGGAAGATCATTTATATGGCACAGAAAGAGTATTGGGCCTAGCACTGTACCTTGTGGGACCCCGGATTCTACTGTTGCATCATTTGAATGTTCGCCTTCTATTTGATCTCGCATTTTTCTCTCCGTGAGGAATGACGTAAGCCATTTGTGAACGTTTCCTCGGATTCCATATTGGTGGATTTTATGCAGGAGTCGATCATGTGGGACAGTATCAAAAGCTTTGGAAAAATCCAGGATCGCAATGTCTACCTGATTTCCTTTGTCATATGATTGTAACATGTCGTGGATTTTAATGGCAAGTTGCGTTTTGCATGAATATCCGGATCTAAAACCATGGTTTAATGTTGTTAGTACTTTATTTTTCTCCAAGTGTTTGAGCATGTGGCGGCATATAATATGTTCAAGTAACTTACACGGTACGGATGTAAGTGATACCGGTCTATAATTTTCTGCTGAATGTGTGTCCCCTTTTTTAAAGATGCATGAGATGTTTGCATTTCTCCAGTCCTCTGGTAGATTGCCGCTGTCTAGTGATAGTTGGAAAATTGATGTAAATATTGGAGCCAGTTGTTCGGCACATTGTTTTAATATTCTATTCGGGATGTTATCTGGACCGGAAGCTTTGGATGTGTTGATGTTTAGTAGCAGTTTTTTCACCCCTTCTGTTCTGATAGTAATTTGTTGGATCGGGTCTTTAATTCTGATGTTGGTGTCTGGTAGTGTATTATTTGTTCTTCTTGTAAAGACCGATGCGAATTGTTCCAGCAAGATTTGAGCCTTCTCTTTGCTGTCATTTACTAGTTGGTCCTGTTTTTTGAGTGTATCAAATGTATTAACTTCCATGACAAATTATTATTTCAGAAAATCACAAATAATATACGTATGTAAATAAGTAAGGGACCAATTTGTTATATATATATTATAACAGTGTTTACAAATATATCACCTGTCTCAAGCTGTCTGATAGTAAACATTCCTCTGTCATGTGATCGTTTCTCATATATTGTAGTTTTACGGTAACAAAATTATGACTAAAGACTATTTATTGATTGTAGTTTTATCTTCAATCTTTATTCAATGCTCAATTTTACCCCGAAAGGTTTAAGGCATATACATGTACAAGGAATATCTACAAACAACGTACACAAGTCAAATAGACAAAGACGTACAAATTAAATGAAAACAAATTGATCTACCTTAAATTACATGTGAGCAAATTTTCAGCTACTACTATATTACCTATTTGAGACGATGAAGATGACGTCTGCTTTATACCAGACTAAATTCACCCCTAGTTCTTGTAAAGACAGAATGCAAATATACAAAACTATAATAAGAACTATTTTTATCCTCCCCCCACCCCCATATGAAAAAAATTATTTGGCATGTGCCCTGTGAAAATGTATCTATTTTAAAGGATATTTAAAGCATGGTAAATAATTTATTTTAGTAATGCACACAAGTAACCCATTTGGGTTTTAGCATTACAATTTACATAATATACATGCACAGACATTAGACAAATAAAGCATACATGACTACATAAAAAAAATAACATGAACTGCAATTATGACTGTGATGAGTCTCCCTCTCTCAGTTCTAATGACTGTTTCATGTAAGACGTAACAGTCCTAATTTGTTCGGGTGTTGACGGATTAAGTATTTTTGTTAGTTTCTCTTCATGGCTTAATTCAAGAAAATTTGAATATATCTATTACGACGAATCTCTATAATATTCCTGCCTATTACCACCAGACACGATGATGATACCATTTTCTGTAAAATGCAACAGAGAGCATATATCTTACATGTACATCACCGTACATTGGTGTGTCATGCTCATAGACGCCAATGTTACTTTATTTAACCTGACTTAAAAAAAAACTTGTTCATCTGGATCTGACACGAGGGCAGTCGGTGTACGATTTTGAAGCACCGCCCCGTGGTGTCATTTGCAGTTTTGCAACCATATGCATATTATTCCTATTGCACATTTATGCATATTTGAGCTTACTTTTATATAAACTTAAATATTAATATTTACAACACCTAGTTTTCATTGCCAGACGAAAAGAATCTTTAAAAACAAATCTAATAAAATGATTATGTTTTGTTTAATGTGTTTGTTTTACTGTAAAATATTATATATGTGTCAGATATTTGTATATCTATATATAGTTGTTGATTATTATTGTCCCTTCCGGGTCCATGATTGGTGTACTCATTCATTCAATTTTTTATTTCCTAATTACAGAGAAATGCAGTTACAATTAGTTGATTGAAGTTTCAGTTAATGATGGCAGTTTTATGTTTTATTTTTAAATTAACGAGAAATTTTTAAACACTTGTGTATGATGTTGAAATTTTTAAACCTAAATATATTTTACCTTTTACCTTTACCTTAGAGATTACAATGAAATATGTGATTAAGGTAAACAATTCAACAATAATTAATAATAGTAATATTTACAGTATATAAATACAAAGCAACAATTCATATATATATCTATTGTCTGTATCATAATATTATGCAGGACATAATTACAAATTGAAATTTGAAATCTGTAAGGGATGATCTACTTACTTAAAAAAAGAAAGAAAAAAAATCAGAATGTTATAAATATTTAGTGACAAAATTTGGCATATTATAACTAGTTATAGGAAAAATTACAAATATACAAATAAATAAATAAATAATTAAGTGTAATTTCAGTCTATGTAGTAAAGTACAAAAGTATATAAATACACTGATATGTCATGTAATAGGCGTTCGGATTGACACGGTTATATTCAGTGATGCAATATAAAAGATGGCAACGACACAACTTTAGAAATCTCTCGTAATCAAGTTCATTAATGTTAGTAGTAGGTTTTTTCCCAAGTAGGATTTGGTATATTTGCTCGTTGTCGTATTGACTTATTTCAACATATAAGTCAAGGTTAAAATGTTCAATCATCATATCCCACCAAGCTTCCTGTAGGAATTGGGTACCGGGACAACTACAACAGGCATGAACAAATATGTCAGAAAAATGTCTTTTACATACGACACATATGCCTTCTGTGGTATTTGGAATGTCAGTCATAAGTTTCACAATAAAAAAAGATTTTTTTATATCTCTTGAAGATTTCGAATAGTTCCATATATTAGCCAGTTCAACTGATCTATGAATGTTTCTAAATCGAATGAAATCATTGTCAGACGATATACGCAATGACCACTCGTTCGCATGTGTTTCATTTACAGCACCATAGACGATAGATTTTCATAATTGCTTTGGAGGAAAACTCCCTTGGAATAAGTATTCTACTAGATAGTCGCTCAGTTCATAGTGGTATAAGATTCTAATGATATCTGGAATAAATCCGAAATGTTTTCGAGAGTTGTCAATAAAGTACGAGAACAACCTGGTCATAAATATTCTTTTTGTTAGGAAATTATCGTCAAGAGAACATAGTTTCTGTAAAAATAGCAGTTTTCTAGTGTCAATGTAGGATGAAATAGGATGGATCCCAAGTAAGCTTTGACACATGTCAGATCGTGTACACGTTCGTAGATTTTGAATTCCCTTTTATAATAAAATGCTGGAATGTATTAAGGTTCGTTACGTCTACTGATTTGAAATTGTTCCACATTTCACATCCGTATAAGACAGTGGGTAAGACGACAGATTTATATAATTTGACTAACACGCATGGTTTTGTTGAGTTAGACATGATACCATTAATGGCAAAAAAGGCATTTCGACCTTTTCTACAAGCATTAGTTGTTCGATCTGTGGCTTTGAAACGAGAGTTCAGTTCTATACCCAGATGACAACAGTTATCTGATGACGGTATTTTATCGTCGCCTATATGCCAAATATATATCAGGTTTTTCTCTCTTGGGTTTAGTGAGAATTGCAATATGTACGATTTGTTTGCATTAAAGCGGAAACACCATTTTCGTGAGTATTCATTGCAAACATCAAGCATACATTGTAATGTTTTTGGTGACGTACTAATTAATACATGACACATCATCAGCAAGTGAAGAGGCACAGGCATTAATGTGAAATATACCTGTTCTACTATTACACTGCTCTAGTTCTACTAGCAACTCGTTTATAAAGACTAAGTATAATATGCCTGATAGTACACCTACTTGTCGAACACCCTCTGAGACAGTAAAATATTTAGACTGACATTGATTTACCACCACGGCACTTTGTGTATTTACATGACAATCATTGATAATATTCCATATTCTACCTTTTATGCCTAATTTATGTAATTTATACATTAAACCTATTCTCCAGACAGTGTCGAAGGCCTTTCGACTGTCTAAGAATGCAACAAAAACTTTACTGCATAGTTCAAGATTGTGAAATATAGTTTCATGTAAGTTAAATGATGCGGTTAGACAGCCAAAATACTTCTGAAACCCCTGTTGTTGACGATTTCGGAATACACTTTCATGTAGTATTAACTTCAGTCTAGATTTTAGCACATTTTCAAATACTTTCAGAAAACAAGGCAGGAGACTAATAGGACGATAGCTGTCCGGCGACGTTTTTGGTTTGTCATTTCCTTTGTAAATAGGAACAATAATACCCTTTTTCCAATCATTGGGTATATTTCCTTGTTATATGTTGAATATTGTAATGTTATGTTGAATTAATTAATAAAATATGTTTAAACTATTTCCTTGTTTGATAATAATATTAAATAGTGTGGTTACGCACTTGACAACTTTGTCACCACCAAAGATTAAATGTTCATTTTGGATATTATCATGACTGCCAGCTTTCCTCCTCTTAAGTTGCTTAATAATTGTTCGAATTTCGTTCTAATCAATAACACCACCAGGTAATTGATTGGGCTCGTCGTTACATGTTTTAGTGATTTCTGAATAAAGTCGTTTGATATTCTCCATTGCTGATTTGTCTACTATTCGGTTGATAAAGTTCGTAAAAATAGTCAGCAAATGCGGCATCCGTAATTGATTTGGGATTATTATTAGTGGTATTTTCATGAATAATTTCTGGATATACTTTTGATGTAGAAGGTTTCTGCTTTTTAATCAATTTCCAAAATAAACGAATATCACATTCCGCGGCATCATTGATGTCATCATAAGTTTTCTGTATATATTGTTCATATGCGGTATGCTGAACGTTTCTAAAATTTGATTTAGCTCTCTTGTAATCTCGGTATGATTCAAAATACATGCCTCTTGGACGACCATCAGCCACCCAACATTTCCGTTTATATCGTTCTTCATTATGTGCATTTTTAACTCCGGAGTTCCAATATGGTTTGATATACGGATTATATCCACAGTGTGGAATTGTAGTATTAGATGCGTAATTTAAGATTGTAACCAGATCATTGTTTAAATTATCAACATTTGGATTTGCGTAGTTCATCCTTTCTAGTAAAAAATCTAAGGGATCATTGAGGAATGCTTGGTAGTTGTTCAGGTTTTCATCGTTTAGTTTTTGCCAAGCAGGAGATTTCATATACGAGTTTGAAAGTCTGTGTGGCTTGTAGTCCAATTTTATTTTTACTACTATTGGTAAATGATCAGACGTGCTACTTATTGACCCTTCCGAAAGTATTTCGTACGATCTTATCTGACTAACTACACCTTCATTAAAAAGGATATAATCAAGCATAGTTTCTTTAGTAGTGTAAGTATGGTTAGGTCCGTTGAATTGAATTTGGTTTCCTGCATATGACAAGAATTGTCTATTAATAAACTTAGTTAGTTCTATAGATTTGTACTTATTTGAGCTATCATGGTCCTGTACTTGACAACTGGCATTTAGATCACCGGCAATAATAACGTTACCAAAATTACTATAATATGTACATAATGAGTCAAGTATGTTTAGCTCATGTTTATATGACTCTATAGATTCATCTGATGGTAGGTATACCCCAAATATAAACAACGACCCATATGATTGGTTCTTTAGTTCAATACAGACAATTCTATCTGAGTTTATGTCACTTATTCCAAGCACAGAAAACTGCAAGGAAGATTTATATAGTATCGCCACGCCACCCTTTCCATGGCATGCATTATACATATCAGATAATGTATCAGCCTTTGAAATACATTCATAATTTGGTTCAATAGTATTAATATAAGGTAAGCATCGTGGTTTTAATTTGTGTTCTGAAATAACACAAATGTCACAATTGGTAGCTTTTACTAAGTTACTTAGACAGACAGTTGAGGACATTATTCCTCTTACATTCCATGACAAAATAGTTAAACTAGACATTATAGCAATAGTAAGTATAACACAGGAAATATAATATAACTGTTTATTTGTCTTCATTGTATGTTTATTAGTTTACACTTTCATCGGAATAATGCTGGTTGTAGTCCTCTGAGAGACGCTGATTCCACTCTCGATTACTAACTCATTTCCTACATGATATACCATTAGGCCAGAAATTATGTGATTCCACGATACTGGTTGAACTTTCGGATACGTTTAGTTTTGCTGCGGTACGATACGAATTATGTTTTGTATTAAAGAGTCGCAAGAAGGTTACGTGCACGTCTCTTTGTTCAAGGTATGTGATAATACCTGACCGTGTAGATTTTGGGTCGATTCCAGATATATAATATCTAGCTGTACGTTTTTTCGTTACTCCAGTGAAAAAGTCGTCGTTAGTAGTAACAAGATTTTCTGTTTCGCCTTTGAGACGAACAGGTATACGATACGTTATATTTTGTGATAAATTGGTTTCACACATCTCGCTTTGATGCCTTTCTGGTCCATCACATTTTTCAATATTGTGTGGTTTCGGGTTGGATCTTTCACATAAACCGCTATCTCGTTGATCAGACACGGGTGAGTGCGTTGGTGTATTTAACGGATTACTACGTGGTATAGTGTCTGAACTGGTGCTCACTCTGTCAGTTGTCGATACACTTACAGGGGCTACCTGTGGGTTAACTTTTGCGGCATATATCTGTAATGAATTGAGTTTTAAATCTGTAATGTTTTTCTGAAGACAAGAGTATATTTTAGAATGGCGATCTAGCTCAGTTTGAATTTGTTTTATATTCTCATTGTATACATTAAAGTCGAATTCACCAATTGACTTTGTTTGCTGTGTAATGAGTTTTAATTTTGATTCAGTCTGTTGATTTCCTATCAGATATTTCAATATGATGTTCAAAATCCCCCTTCATTTTTGCAAGTTCACATTTAAGTTTCTCATTTTCCTTGCGAAGACTATCTATAATTTTAACATTCTGTTTTTCAGACGATTCTACGTCATTAGGCCTGTGTAAAATAGTCTGTAACGTTACATGCAGTTCGACTAATTGACAGTTACTTGCTCCGTTTTGATCACTGACAGATTTTGACTCTTCCTTTCGAAAAATTTCATCAATACCTGACTGGTCGCCTCTTATAAAATGTACAACATGTAGCAATCTCTAGCATATTTAAGAGTCGATGAACTTTTGTTGGTACTTTTCCATGTAAACAGTTTTCCTAAGGGACACCCCTCAATTGACCGAGCTCTACTAGCTAGTGTATTACGATACCATTTTATGGTATCATCATTATCATGAGTTAGTTCTTTTAATTTGGAAATATAGGAATCTCTGGGTAGGTCTAATAACTCGCGATCTAACATTGCAATAAACTCTTGATTGGGAATAATAGTGTTAACTTCAGAGTTTTGACTATATTGTGTAATCTCACTGTCGTTCTCATTGTTTACATTTTGTTGACTCGGCGTACCCATCTCAGTGAAAACTCTGACAAATTGACTACTTTGGGGTGAATATAGTATAAAAGTTCCATTCAGAGTGTACTGTGTGTCTACTTTACCATCTGATTCATTTTCAGTGATAGGCTGACGACTCAAATCAAGCAAATCTTCAATTAAATCACTAGGCGACATTAACCGACTATTCACATCGGACGCCATCTTGAGCATCACTCAAGTGAACTTTTTAATGGTTGAGATCCCCATCCCTAAACCATATATATTTATGATCAGGATGACTAGGCAAATTAAATGCATTATAGCTCAGGACCCTGGGGTGATACCCCACCCCCTACATGAAGTGAACTTTTTCATGGTTGAGATCCCCACCCCTAAACCATATATATTTATGATCATGGTGAATAGGAAAATTAAATGCCCCAATATTTTGACTTGCAACTCGGCTGTTGCATCTCTGATGCTTTCTCGATTTTTTCTTTGATATTTTAATTTCACCCAACTATAAATGTTGTTCTTTAAAAAAAAACAAATTCAGTCAACAGGTCCAATTATTTCCTTCTCAGTGCACCAAATGAAACATTTTCAAGTTGCTACCACTTAAATAGTTTACACATTATGAAATTAAATCATTTTTAAATTCAAAATCAATTTTACAATAATTGTACCGTTTCCGGAATTGTTTACTCAGTGAGATTAGTTTCATTGATATATCCTTGTATGTATGTACATAAAGTGTTCGTCAACTTGTCAAAGTCATGTGACTTTAGGATAACTGATCGAGTAATATAAACTCTTACCTTTAACAGAGCTCACTATAAATATAAACATTTTATGAACTTAATGGATTAACAGATTGATTTAAACTCGTGTTTTCAACAGCAGCTTTATGAAGATGAGATTTTATAGTATATGTGTTATTCTTTTTCACATAGGTAAGTGTTTCACCTGTATAAAATAGCAATGTGGTCAACGAATATTAACTAACTAATATGTACATGTTATCTAAATTTTATATATATTGGTGTGTTGGTTATATAAAACTTGTCATTAGGTTTACCTAGGGCTAGGTCAGTTTAACATCATCATGTAGCAAATGTATTAACTTCTATGACAAATTATTATTTCAGAAAATCACAAAAATATACGTATGTAAATAAGTAAGGGACCAATTTGTTATATATATATTATAACAGTGTTTACAAATATATCACCTGTCTCAAGCTGTCTGATAGTAAACATTCCTGTGTGGTCTGTCATGTGATCGTTTCTCATATATTGTAGTTTTACGGTAACAATATTATGACTAAAGACTATTTATTGATTGTAGTTTTATCTTCAATCTTTATTCAATGCTCAATTTTACCCCGAAAGGTTTAAGGCATATACATGTACAAGGAATATCTACAAACAACGTACACAAGTCAAATAGACAAAGACATAGTAAGAACTAGACTTGCTACAAGTCCCTTCCTTTCTTTTATTTTTTCTGTATTTTGTCTACTTAATAACACACCTGATTACTGATAGCTGTGGACCTCTCTCTCTCCCAGCAGTCAATGTAATATTTTATCAGTAAAACAACTGTTGTGTTACATAGACAAAATTAAATGGATATACAGGTACAGAGAGGGACTTGTAGCAAGTCTAAGTAAGAACGTACAAATTAAATGAAAACAAATTGATCTACCTTAAATTACATGTGAGCAAATTTTCAGCTACTACTATATTACCTATTTGAGACGATGAAGATGACGTCTGCTTTATACCAGACTAAATGCACCCCTAGTTCTTGTAAAGACAGAATGCAAATATACAAAACTATAATAAGAATCTTTTTACGACCCCCCCCCCCCCTCCCACCTCATATGAAAAAAAATATTTGGCAAGTGCCCTGTGAAAATGTATCTATTTTAAAAGATATTTAAAGCATGGTAAATAATTTATTTTAGTAATGCACACAAGTAACCCATTTGGGTTTTAGCATTACAATTTACATAATATACATGCACAGACATTAGACAAATAAAGCATACATGACTACATAAAAATACAATAACATGAACTGCAATTATGACTGTGATGAGTCTCCCTCTCTCAGTTCTAATGACTGTCTCATGTAAGACGTAACAGTCCTAATTTGTTCGGGTGTTGACGGATTAAGTATTTTTGTTAGTTTCTCTTCATGGCTTAATTCAAGAAAATTTGAATATATCTATTACGACGAATCTCTATAATATTCCTGCCTATTACCACCAGACACGATGATGATACCATTTTCTGTAAAATGCAACAGAGGGCATATATCCTACATGTACATCACCGTACATTGGTGAGTCATGCTCATAGACGCCACTGTTACTTTATTTAACCTGACTTCAAAAAAACTTGTTCATCTGGATCTGACACGAGGGCAGTCGGTGTACGATTCTGAAGCACCGCCCCGTGGTGTCATTTCCAGTTTTGCAACCATATGCATATTATTCCTATTGCACATTTATGCATATTTGAGCTTACTTTTATATAAACTTAAATATTAATATTTACAACACCTAGTTTTCATTGCCAGACGAAAAGAATCTTTAAAAACAAATCTAATAAAATGATTATGTTTTGTTTAATGTGTTTGTTTTACTGTAAAGTATTATATATGTGTCAGATATGTGTATATCTAGATGAAATGCACTCCCTCGTAAAATGTCCATTGTATAGCGTTGAAAGAAAGATATTTATGGACTTTATTTATAAAGATAACAACACACAAAAACTAAACCGATGATCAACTCGGACCTACCATAAATCCGGGGATGAACTCAGGTGGTCGCGAAGGGTTTAGCAGTTCCTGCTTCTTATAATACACCCACCGTGTTACTCATTTAAAATTTAGACAAGCATAGATATGTATTTATTGTATAATTTTCTTCTATAATGTAAGTGTGAATAGTTCATCGCATGTTATATAGTAATGAAAATGATTTGTCGTTATTTCGCTCTATAGGCATGGGGGCAGGCCCACTGAGAGGGGGTGTCAGCCGGGGCAGCACCTCGGGGGCCATGCCAAATAAAGCAGTAGAAAGTTGCTTTCTAAATCACAATTCATCAATTCATTTTTGTTGTACTGATTCCTTGCTTATGACACACCGTGGTTGACTTAGTTTGAGTATCATTATTTGGAGAATTGGAGGAGGGGGCCGAGTTTCCTTTTGCCCTGGGGCCCAAAAATTCTCTTGGCGACCCTGCATGAGGGTATTATAATATCTCCATGATATAGGTAAAATATGAACAGGATAATTACTTAAATTCGAATTTAGGATCTCCATAATCTAGTCAGAATGTCTGAGAATAGAGCTTTGGATTCGTGGCTAGGGTTATGGTGTTTAACGCCATCTTCAACAATATTTCAATTACATCATGGCGGTAAGTTTTATTAGTGGAGGAAACCGGAGTACCGGGAGAAATCCACCGACATCTCGCAAGTCACTGACAAACTTTGTCATGTAATGCTGTATCGAGTACACCTCGCCATGAACTCACAACGTTAGTGGTAAGAAGAACTGATTTATGCAACTACCATAGGATCATGACCACAACGGTACCTCAGAGAATTTAGTAGTAGAATTTTGTTGTTTGTTTTACACTCAATTCTTAGGCTATATACACAAATGTACATTTGTATATATGTATAAAGATCTTAAATCTTTATATAATATCAACGGATCATTGAATATTGGAAGATGTTGGACTTATTACATCATAAATATTTAATTTATTTCTTCAAGAGAGGATTTTAACCACAGGAATTGATATAGCTATTCATAATTTTACACGAAAATCAAATTTTTTTAGAAACTGAGCGTTTGCTGGGGGAAATACTATTACATAATTCTACAATTAATCATACCTTGCTTCTCCTCTGTGTAAAAATAGTACGATAATATGGTAATTATTTTCATTGACTTTTAAATAATAATTGAGTTATCGTGACCGAAACATAGAAGTTATAACTAATTATAACTATTGATGACTAGCTAGAACAATGCACAGGTACGTGTGGACAGGATCCTATGTCCCCCATTTTTTTTATTTTTTGTTTATTTTTTATTCTTTTTTTTTTTTAACATCCATTTTTTTTTCATATAAAGTAAACAACATTTTGCAACTTTGTATGTATCACTGTATGACATATATACAATACATTCAATCAAACAGTAGTTTCTATCCATGCCGGGTTTCTGACATAATATAAGAGAGAAGGTAAGTCACTTCGGTTTGTTTACATTGGGGTACCTGTTGGCGATTCATCTTAAATTTACTGAATAAAAAAGGCCTACCTGTCTGGAAATGGGCTTTTTCCGCCTCTATATATATTTTTCTCCCTGAAAACACACATCAATATTTTTTTACAGCAGCTGACAACTCTCCTTGGAGCACTTTTCCCTCACGATTTGCGATTTTAAGACGACATTTTTGTAAACCAAGTTCTAAGCTACGGAGTGTCGTTACTAGCGCCATCTGTGTGGTCATTTGATACGGTAAAACGCGAGAGTTCCGGGTAAATCAAATCTGGCGCCAAAATATTCCCGAACTGTTTATCATGACTGCCAGCTTTCCTCCTCTTAAGTTGCTTAATAATTGTTCGAATTTCGTTCTAATCAATAACACCACCAGGTAATTGATTTGGGCTCGTCGTTACATGTTTTAGTGATTTCTGAATAAAGTCGTTTGATATTCTCCATTGCTGATTTGTCAACTGTATCATCTTTATTCGGTTGATAAAGTTCGTAAAAATAGTCAGCAAATGCGGCATCCGTAATTGATTTGGGATTATTATTAGTGATATTTTCATGAATAATTTCTGGATATACTTTTGATGTAGAAGGTTTCTGCTTTTTAATCAGTTTCCAAAATAAACGAATATCACATTCCGCGGCATCATTGATGTCATCATAAGTTTTCTGTATATATTGTTCATATGCGGTATGCTGAACGTTTCTAAAATTTGATTTAGCTCTCTTGTAATCTCGGTATGATTCAAAATGCATGCCTCTTGGACGACCATCAGCCACCCAACATTTCCGTTTATATCGTTCTTCATTATGTGCATTTTTAACTCCGGAGTTCCAATATGGTTTGATATACGGATTATATCCACAGTGTGGAATTGTAGTACTAGATGCGTAATTTAAGATTGTAACCAGATCATTGTTTAGATTATCAACATTTGAATTTGCGTAGTTCATCCTTTCTAGTAAAAAATCTAAGGGATCATTGAGGAATTCTTGGTAGTTGTTCAGGTTTTCATCGTTTAGTTTTTGACAAGCAGGAGATTTCATATACGAGTTTGAAAGTCTGTGTGGCTTGTAGTCCAATTTTATTTTTACTACTATTGGTAAATGATCAGACGTGCTACTTATTGACCCTTCCGAAAGTATTTCGTACGATCTTATCTGACTAACTACACCTTCATTAAAAAGGATATAATCAAGCATAGTTTCTTTAGTAGTGTAAGTATAGTTAGGTCCTTTGAATTGAATTTGGTTTCCTGCATATGACAAGAATTGTCTATTAATAAACTTAGTTAGTTCTATAGATTTGCACTTATTTGATCTATCATGGTCCTGTACTGGACAACTGGCATTTAGATCACCGGCAATAATAACGTTACCAAAATTACTATAATATGTACATAATGAGTCAAGTATGTTTAGCTCATGTTTATATGACTCTATAGATTCATCTGATGGTAGGTATACCCCAAATATAAACAACGACCCATATGATTGGTTCTTTAGTTCAATACAAACAATTATCTCAGAGTTTATGTCACTTATTCCAAGCACAGAAAACTGCAAGGAAGATGTATATAGTATCGCTACGCCATCCTTTCCATGGCATGCATTATACATATCAGATAATGTATCAGCCTTTGAAATACATTCATAATTTGGTTCAATAGTATTAATATAAGGTACGCATCGTGGTTTTAATTTGTGTTCTGAAATAACACAAATGTCACAATTGGTAGCTTTTACTAAGTTACTTAGACAGACAGTTGAGGACATTATACCTCTTACATTCCATGACAAAATAGTTAAACTAGACATTATAGCAATAGTAAGTATAACACAGGAAATATAATATAACTGTTTGTCTTCATTGTATGTTTATTAGTTTACACTTTCATCGGAATAATGCTGGTTGTAGTCCTCTGAGAGGCGCTGATTCCACTCTCGATTACTAACTCATTTCCTACATGATATACCACTAGGCTAGAAAGTAGGTGATTCCACGATACTGGCTGAACTTTCGGATACGTTTAGTTTTGCTGCGGTACGATGCGAATTATGTTTTGTATTAAAGAGTCGCAAGAAGGTTACGTGCACGTCTCTTTGTTCAAGGTATGTGATAATACCTGACCGTGTAGATTTTGGGTCGATTCCAGATATATAATATCTAGCTGTACGTTTTTTCGTTACTCCAGTGAAAAAGTCGTCGTTAGTAGTAACAAGATTTTCTGTTTCGCCTTTGAGACGAACAGGTATACGATACGTTATATTTTGTGATAAATTGGTTTCACACATCTCGCTTTGATGCCTTTCTGGTCCATCACATTTTTCAATATTGTGTGGTTTCGGGTTGGATCTTTCATATAAACCGCTATCTCGTTGATCAGACACGGGTGAGTGCGTTGGTGTATTTAACGGATTACTACGTGGTATAGTGTCTGAACTGGTGCTCACTCTGTCAGTTGTCGATACACTTACAGGGGCTACCTGTGGGTTAACTTTTGCGGCATATATCTGTAATGAATTGAGTTTTAAATCTGTAATGTTTTTCTGAAGACAAGAGTATATTTTAGAATGGCGATCTAGCTCAGTTTGAATTTGTTTTATATTCTCATTGTATACATTAAAGTCGAATTCACCAATTGACTTTGTTTGCTGTGTAATGAGTTTTAATTTTGATTCAGTCTGTGTTGATTTCCTATCAGATATTTCAATATGATGTTCAAAATCCCCCTTCATTTTTGCAAGTTCACATTTAAGTTTCTCATTTTCCTTGCGAAGACTGTCTATAATTTTAACATTCTGTTTTTCAGACGATTCTACGTCATTAAGCCTGTGTAAAATAATCTGTAACGTTACACGCAGTTCGAGTAATTGACAGTTACTTGCTCCGTTTTGATCACTGACAGATTTTGACTCTTCCTTTCGAAAAATTGCATCAATACCTGACTGATCGCCTCTTATAAACATGTACAACATGTAGCAATCCCTAGCATATTTAAGAGTCGATGAACTTTTGTTGGTACTTTTCCGTGTAAACAGTTTTCCTAAGGGACACCCCTCAATTGACCGAGCTCTACTAGCTAGTGTATTACGATACCATGTTATGGTATCATCATTATCATGAGTTAGTTCTTTTAATTTGGAAATATAGGAATCTCTGGGTAGGTCTAATAACTCGCGATCTAACATTGCAATAAACTCCTGATTGGGAATAATAGTGTTAACTTCAGAGTTTTGACTATATTGTGTAATCTCACTGTCGTTCTCATTGTTTACATTTTGTTGACTCGGCGTACCCATCTCAATGAAAACTCTTACAAATTGACTACTTTGGGGTCAATATAGTCAAAAAGTTCCATTCAGAGTGTACTGTGTGTCTACTTTACCATCTGATTCATTTTCAGTGATAGGCTGACGACTCAAATCAAGCAAATCTTCAATTAAATCACTAGGCGACATTAACCGACTATTCACATCGGACGCCATCTTGAGCATCACTCAAGTGAACTTTTTAATGGTTGAGATCCCCATCCCTAAACCATATATATTTATGATCAGGATGACTAGGCAAATTAAATGCATTATAGCTCAGGACCCGGGGGTGATACTCCACCCCCTACCTGAAATGAACTTTTTCATGGTTGAGATCCCCACCCCTAAACCATATATATTTATGATCAGGATGACTAGGCAAATTAAATGCATTATAGATCAGGCCCCGGGATCATACCCCACCCCCTACCTGAAGTGAACTTTTTAATGGTTGAGATCCCCACCCCTAAACCATACATATTTATGATCATGGTGAATAGGCAAATTAAATGCCCCAATATTTTGACTTCCAATTCGGTTGTTGCATCTCTGATGCTTTCTCGATTTTTTCTTTGATATTTTAATTTCACCCAACTATAAATTTTGTTCTTTAAAAGAAATCAAAGTTTAAAAAAAAAATCAAATTCAGTCAACAGGTCCAATTATTTCCTTCTCAGTGCACCCAATGAAACATTTTCAAGTTGCTACCACTTAAATAGTTTACACATTATGAAATTAAACTTTCATTTTTAAATTCAAAATCAATTTACAATAATTGTACCGTTTCCGGAATTGTTTACTCAGTGAGATTAGTTTCATTGATATATCCTTGTATGTATGTACATTCGTCAACCATTCGTCGACTTGTCAAAGTCATGTGACTTTAGGATAACTGATCGAGTAAAATTACTATAAACTCTTACCTTTAACAGAGCTCACTATAAATATAAACATTTTATGAACTTAATGGATTAACAGATTGATTTAAACTCGTGTTTTCAACAGCAGCTTTATGAAGATGAGATTTTATAGTATATGTGTTATTCTTTTTCACATAGGTAAGTGTTTCACCTGTATAAAATAGCAATGTGGTCAACGAATATTAACTAACTAATATGTACATGTTATCTAAATTTTATATATATTGGTGTGTTGGTTATATAAAACTTGTCATTAGGTTTACCTAGGGCTAGGTCAGTTTAACATCATCATGTAGCAAATGTATTAACTTCCATGACAAATTATTATTTCAGAAAATCACAAATAATATACGTATGTAAATAAGTAAGGGACCAATTTGTTATATATATATTATAACAGTGTTTACAAATATATCACCTGTCTCAAGCTGTCTGATAGTAAACATTCCTCTGTGATCTGTCTTGTGATCGTTTCTCAGATATTGTAGTTTTACGGTAACAATATTATGACTAAAGACTATTTATTGATTGTAGTTTTATCTTCAATCTTTATTCAATGCTCAATTTTACCCCGAAAGGTTTAAGGCATATACATGTACAAGGAATATCTACAAACAACGTACACAAGTCAAATAGACAAAGACATAGTAAGAACGTACAAATAAAATGAAAACAAATTGATCGACCTTAAATTACATGTGAGCAAATTTTCAACTACTACTATATTACCCATTTGAGACGATGAAGATGACGTCTGCTTAATACCAGACTAAATGCACCCCTAGTTCTTGTAAAGACAGAATGCAAATATACAAAACTATAATAAGAACTCTTTTTACCCCCCCCCCCACATATGAAAAAAATATTTGGCAATTGCCCTGTGAAAATATATCTATTTTAAAAGATATTTAAAGCATGGTAAATAATTTATTTTAGTAATGCACACAAGTAACCCATTTTGGGTTTTAGCATTACAATTTACATAATATACATGCACAGACATTAGACAAATAAAGCATACATGACTACATAAAAAAAAACATGAACTGCAATTATGACTGTGATGAATCTCCCTCTCTCCGTTCTAATGACTGTCTTATGTAAGAGGTAACAGTCCTAATTTGTTCGGGTGTTGACGGATTAAGTATTTTTGTTAGTTTCTCTTCATGACTTAATTCAAGAAAATTTGAATATATCTATTACGACGAATCTCTATAATATTCCTGCCTATTACCACCAGACACGATTATGATACCATTTTCTGTAAAATGCAACAGAGGTCATACCCTACATCACCGTCCCTTGGTGTGTCATGCTCATAGACGCCACTGTTACTTTATATAGTCTCACTTAAAAAAAAGGTTGCTCAGCTGGATCTGACACGAGGGCAGACTGTGTACGATTCTGAAGCAAAGTCCCGTGATGTCATTTGCAGTTTTGCAAACATGTGCATATTATTCCTATTGCACATTTATGCATATTTGAGCTTACTTTTATATAAACTTAAATATTAATATTTACAACACCTAGTTTTCATTGCCAGACGAAAAGAATCTTTAAAAACAAATCTAATAAAATGATTATGTTTTGTTTAATGTGTTTGTTTTACTGTAAAGTATTATATATGTGTCAGATATTTGTATATCTATATATAGTTGTTGATTATTATTGTCCCTTCCGGGTCCATGATTGGTGTACTAAAATATTTAATTTGATTTGATTACTGAGTAAGAGTTCCTTTAATATGTACCCCACCCGAAAATCTATGGATTTGTATATTTAATAATAGGGTTAGGGTTAGGGTTAGGGTTAGGACTAGGTAATTATACTATTTTTGGGTGGGGGTGCAATAAGAAACTCTTTCCACATTTTCGGCCAGTCTAGATCCGCATCTGCATTGTTTATTTCATCTGTCTGGTTTTTTTAAAGGGGCATATCTGCCAAATCGTAAATTTTTGTTACCCATAAAAACTATCAGATATGATTGATGCCTTAATAAAACGTGTTTCTGTAACTTTTAAGTGTTATGAAATGTACGCGCATCTGGGAAAAAACGTGCAACTGCTCGTTGAGATCGATCAAGAAATGGGCGTCATCTTAGTAATTATCGACATTGTTTACGGAGTTTGTCGAATCGTCATTAAATCAGTACAACAATGCACTTATTTCTTAGTTTTTGTGAATCTGCTTTTAGTCGGTGTTAATTACGGACAAAGAACCATGCAAGTTGGCAGACAGTTAATAAGCGACAAAATACAAATTATTCGTTTTTACCTGTCACTGGTAAGTTCAATTGCATACGGAAAAAGCGAGGTCAAATTTTGTTGCTTGCAAGCAAATAAGTAATCGATGGTAATTTTCGTTCTCAATAGGCGGAAAATGGTTCGATAAGCTGTTTAATGTGAAATATTTACCTTTATTTCATCATTTTAAAGCTATTTACCAATTTCCAAAGCATATAATTTATTTGGTCAAAATCGTAGCTAATGCCCCTTTAAAGATATATTTACAGCTTGTGTTGTACAAAAAATGTATGTTCATTTCGAATCAAAATAAAGTTCAACGTCAATACTTGTGTTTGCACTCGCACAAATCTTCGTTTGCGCTACAGCTCATTTGCGACAATTATACGATTGCGCCAGTTTATTTTCATAAACGAGCGTACCAAATGCGCCAAAAATTTAATTAAATAAATGAAAATAACTAATAATGCACAATTTCTGGACATTGACATTTAAATGATTTACAACCTTTACAAAATTATTTTAAATAATAATTCCCTGAAACAACACTCCATATATCCCTCCATTCGGACTCCCGACACAGAACCGTATTCCTTTGAAATAATGTTGTGTGATTAGTGGGTAAGCAGTAACTTGCTTTGGCTTAAACAAGATCGCGGATCGAACCCACCGTTTCTGTATTCGAGGTGAGGCATTACCGAAGGTATGATATTATTACCGATCCATTTAGATTCGAAGCCAGTTCCTTAATGGTAGGTGGTTTTGTCTTGGAAAGTGTCGTCTGGGGTTAAAATCAGATGGATTTTCTCTAATTAATATCTGTCACGGTTTCTGAAATTATCTCGACCGAAACTTTCCAAAATTTTAACGTTTTTAATTTTTCATTCAATTTTAATGCAGTGAGCGTGCGTGCGTGGGTGTGTGTCTATATTAATGAATTGTTTATGTTTCATATTTTTTTGGAAAGGGAGGCCCGACTGAAAGGACCCAAATTCCGAAATTACACATATTTGGTAGTTAAACACAAAATTTGTATCATGTATCCAATTTTGATGCAGTTATATTCTTTGAATTTATTGTAATGAGAACTTGTCGTAGTCCTTGGATGCAAGACCTATTTAGGATCCATGATTAATTCTTAGCCTGTTACAAAGCTACGTTTTTACCGATGCCACCATTGTTACAAGGCTGAGTTTCATTGAAAATAAGATAGTAATATATTCACTATTTACTATTAAAACTAACTGAACTGATACTTCGGAGCCAAACCATAGATTAATTAATTTAGCGATTCCAAGTGTTTAAGAAACATTACATCATTGTTGATCTCTACTTTATCATACATTGCTTGTCCTTTGAAAATATATTTTTTTTAAATTCTGTTGATATGTTCATTTCCAAACATCATGATATTCATTTCAATGGAAATTATGTTTTGTTGACTACCATCATAAAATAGCTATCGATGAGATTGTTGAAATATTACATCAAATATCAAAAGGAAAACTTTCAACAATTCTAATAATATACATGCAGGAAATTACATTATAAGAAACACAAATCCATTCTTAGAAATACGTGATATTCAAAAAGCAAAAAAAATATTGAACTGCGCACATTTTATAGACAATTATTGGAGGGGCTGAAACTGACTATATAGCAGTTTTTCCCCGTTGGAGGGAGATGACTATGGTGGTGGGGGTGGTAAAAGACTTTATTACATCGTCACGAATACACTAGTTTACATTTTACAGGTTTAACCATACTGGTTATAAAAACTGTTAACATTTATATACGATGTTTGACATTTCAAACAACACGATACGACCTACACTATTAATTATATATGCATATGACCCCTGCTATTGTTCTGTTCATGTTGTTTATGTTGTCATTACATTTTGTGATAGTATAATGTGGTCTTTTTGGGCATATTATTTTTTATCGTTTGTTATACAATATTACCATTATAGATCCAATTATCAAGGAGGGTGTTGGGATTACATTAACCAGTTTAACCCCACCACATCTTTGTACCTGTCCCAAGCCAGAACCTGGGTTTCCAGCGTTAAATGTGGTGATCTTTTTTTTATGTGACTCCCTAAGTTAATTTTTTTCACCTCGCTCTGCTCGACATTTTTGTTGTTGTTGCATTGTCTGATATAAACCCTTATTACTTACCAAGACAGTTGTGGTTACTGTATATGTCAATTTCAAACTGACGCTTTTAGCTCGCCTGGCACAAAATGTCAAGTGAGCTTTTTCATCACTTGGTGTCAGTTATCCATCCGTCGTACACTGTAAGCATTTTTAACATCCGAAACCACTGAGGTAAATAAAACCACACTTGACTAGGATCGTCCTTGGGTTATCTACTTTCAAGATGGCTTCCGTTACTAAAAGTAGATTGATTGATTGATTTTTGGTGTTTAACGCCACTTTCAACAATATTTCAGCTATATCATGGCGACCAGTTTTAGTGGAGGAGGAAGCCGGAGAGAACCACCGACCATGGGCAAGCAACTGGTAAACTTTATCACTTGCGGTTGCGAGTCGAGTGCACCCTTTTTGTAATTTACAAAGCCGGGCGCGAACCCACGCTATATTGGTGATAGGCTTGTATGAGTTGTTAGATCCAGCGACCTAACTCATTGAGCCACCCGGGCCCCTTCTAAAAGTAGAAATTTCTATGAATGAGTAATACTGCATTATTGTGTCTCGAAATAACTTCAAACATAAACTGCAGTTGCATGACCATGCAACATATATTCTCGGTTTTCCGTCGAAGTTTTTATATCAATAATGCAAATTATGCATATATATTTTGTTAAAAAAAATCACATTTAAATCTTTTACATAGTTAAAATTAAATCAAATTTGGTTGGGATTTTTCCTTGGGGGTCAAAATTATGACCAACGACACCCCCACCTTCAATTCAGGATCACAATCGTTACCTAGAACAGACAGTTCTGTCATTCAACAACAATACAATATTACTGCTTTGTTGTAAGTCAAAGTGAGCTCAAATTTTAAACTGTAGATTCATGATACTGAATAGTGTAACATATGTTAAACGTTTTTCTGTATTTTATCGTTCAGTCAATTAATATGGATTATCCAAATTTGGCTTAGTTTTGATTAAAACAATTGTGTTAACCATTGCTTTAAATGCTACCAAATTGGGTTGTGATGGTCTTTGGGTGGTCAATTGTCAAAACGATTTCCGACAGCTTTACCCTCCACCCAAGATGGCTGCCATTACTGAAACAATGTTTTGAAGATTAAAGATGGCAAAATAGGTTTATTGTAAGCTGCACTCATCTGAGATTTGAATGTTATCTTGTTTAACTTATGTTCAAATTGAAAACCAGATGACCGATTACAGGCTCCTGTTAGCCTCTTGTTAAATTTATACATTTAACGGATGTTTTTTCTTAAGACTTAACCCCTTATAAAACCGATAAAGTAATATATTTGATTTAATGTACAAAATAATCCAATAAATCAAGATAAGATGTCTAATTAAAAGAAAATATTATTTGGATATGTTTATTTATGTATATTAATACTAGATGTTTTCGTTTTTTACACTATAAGTACTGTCAATTATGAAACATTTTTAATGTAAAATCATGAGATTGAAATTTTCATTTTATTACCTATGAAATTTTTCTAAAAAACAACTTATTTTGGCGATCTTATTAACAGGAATTAATTCTATGGGAAATGTGTAATACAAATACAGTCAAACTTGTCTTAAAGGACACCTCCATATAGCAAATCACTGTCTATAAAGGGCAGTCTCATGTTTCCCATTAATGAATAGTGCATATAATCTTAACCTGTTTATAAAGGACAACCGCTCATAAAGCACACATTTTCAGGTTCCTCTGAGTGGCCTTTATATACAGGTTTGGTTGTATTTACATCGGAATAGTCTTGGTGTAAAAATATTTCCTATCCTTCCTACAGAACTAGCGACTTGGGTTTAGTGAAAGTGTTGCGAGTCCATTACGGTAATATTTTTTCGTTATTAGAACCTTAAATTGCATGTCAGTTCAAACTTCGTACTGATAAATACATTGATTGGTCTTGACAAAAATATAATTTCTTAACTTCCCCAATTTCCAGACTAATCGTTATTTGTTAAAGTAGCTAACATAATTCAAACAAAATTGCTAAAATTCCAGGGATTTTAAATTTGAAATGAACCATTTAACGACTAAAACATGGATCATGTGTTCTGACTGTTTAACCCTTACTATGCCAAGAGCCGATATATCGGCTTTTTTACAAGGACCGTAGAGTGCCAAGAGCCGATATATCGGCTTTGACGAAACTTGTGTATTTTTGAATGTCACAATGACGACGTTGTCGCCGTCCCATCGTCTTCAAAGGGGCCTTTGAAGGGTAAGCACTTGTTATTTTTGCATTGATTTGTAATGAAAAGTTTCCGATGTAGAGCCGTATTTTTATCTCCTCATAAACGTGACTGGCATCAACCGCAAATAAGGATGTTTACCGATTAATACCAGTATATTGTCAGTTGGTAAATACAATTAAATATCCATGTGTTCGGGGTCCGTGTATCTCATGTGTTTTTAGTTTTTGGTGTTGAGTGTCTATTGTTTGTCGTTGTGTGTCTTTCTTGTTCCCGGGTTTGTCTTGTCTTCATGAGAGCCCGAGTGGCTCAATGAGTTAGGTAGTTGGATTACCTAGCAACTCATACAAGCCTATCGCCAATACGGCGTGGGCGGAGGCTACATAACATTGATATTATTTATAATAACTGCAACTCTTGGTCTTTTTATGGTAAATTTATAGGATAATTAATTGAAGAGCGTGAATATCGTAAATATTCTCACGAGTTTAGTCGCATGCGTTCTCAGCACGAGTGACGATGTTTACGATATTCACGCTCTCCAATTAATTATCCTGTTTATTATATAGACTTTTTAACATTAATTTCATATACAGTTTCCGAAAAAAATTATTGATTTTTTCACACGAGTGATTAAGTAGTCCCAATGACAGCTTGGCGGGAAAATACGCGAGTGTGAAAAAAAAATATTTCACATTCTGTAGCCCATTTCACAAAAATTCGTAACTATAGTCCTAACTTTTTTAACTTAAGATTATCTTACGACAATTCCTAAGTCCTTTTCACAAAGATTAACTTACGACAAATTTTAATCTTACGACTAAAATTACACTTACGATAAAAATTCTTCTTTAGGTGTACTCGATGCAACATTATGTGATAAAGTTTGTCAGTGATTTGCGACAGGTCAATGGTTTTCTCCGAGTACTCCAGTACTGGTAGAAGTATTTTTTTAAGGGAATGCATCTGGAGTGTGAAAAAACAATCTTCATATAATTCATTGTATCTGTTATTTGTCAGCAAAATATTTACCCCCTTTTTTCCAATTAATCACATCCCACATAAAATTAAACGCTTGTTCTTTTACTGATGGAAATTTATCCCGATTTTAGCCCAAATTAAGATGTGTTTATCATCTATCAATCATGAAGACGAATAAATATCCCTGTTATATATTAATATTAATATAACAGAAGAATGTACACAAGTTTATGTATTGCCAGAGTGTTCGATGATCATCGAAGTTGCCAGAAATTAGTAAATTATTTTACTAATATAAAAGCAAAATCAAAACGATATCATTGGATCCAGAAACTTCCAGTCCTAAATCGGCTGTTCATACAAGACTTTTGTAAGCGGAGTAGATGTCTAGAAGAAAATCCCGTACTCCTGTTTTTATAAAAAAAAAATAATAATAAAAAATAATGACGAAAGAGAAGAATTCTCCCCAAGTTTGCAAGTAGTCTTTTCGATTGTCGACCGTTCCCAATTTGAAATATAAAATTAGAAGAATTATCCTGATTTTTTTTGTCATGTAAACGATACACTTTGCTGCATTGACAAGGTAAATGTACGGAATGCATGTATAGACTCTGTTATTAGTCACACAGGCGCTCGTGGCACGGACTTACCACCCCCCCCCCCTTATTTCTAACTTCTGTTTACAAATTTATTTTCAATAAAATTTCTTTTTCTTTATTATTTCATCTCTGTTTCCTTATTTTAACTTGTTCATGTCAATATTCATACAATCTTATGTTTACATCAAATTGCATGTGTCGACCCTATATAGATACTAATAATCCATTAGTATCTATATAGGGTCGACACATGCAATTTGATGTTAATGTTCCAGACCCTACGCGTACGGTCCGGACCGTATGAGTATACTCGTACGGTCCGACCATACGCGTACGGTCCGAACGCATGAGTATACTCATACGGTCTAGTACGAGCTGGACCATACGGGTATTTAGACCATATGGGTTTTTTACAATACAAACATTATATCATAAACTTTTATTGAGTTTTACAAATTACATTTATCATAATTATTATTACTTTAAACAAAACACCATCACCTCATGAAAAGTAAACAGTTTTTGAACTATAATGCAATTTTAATTGTCTACTTGAATCACATTTTCGCATGCACGCCAAGAGTGACACTTGCTGCTATAAGGAATGCCGGACTTTATACACTTACATGGTTTGTTCATGCACGTTCCGTTGCATTCATATTTAAATTATGAGATAATTATAAACATCACTCAATCAATCATATATTGCCGGAATCTAGCTGAATCAGTTTTTCCATTCATTAAAACATTAGTAATTCTCTCGGTCTTCTCACGAGTAAACAGTTGGTTTGATGGTTTTTGTAATAAAGTTCCTTAATATGCTTAAAATGTTTCTTCCCAAATTCTGTTTACTGACGATTACTTTGATAACTTTATTCAATTTCAAACTATTTTGTTACCTGCGAGTGAGCAGAATTCACTTATTACGAACATGCCAAATTCAGGACAAGTAAGTTTGTAATAGATTAAATTAGACTTATTTCTAAATTGTACAATTGTGATAATTAACATTTTTTTTTTTTAATATTTTAGATTAGAATAACGTTGATCTGTAAAATATTTTTGAAGCCTCGATAATCTCTTAAAGCTAGGCAGACCGTACGCGTACCCACCGTATAGGTATTTTGAAAATATACGCATACGGTCCGGACCATACGCGTACGGTCCAAATACGCGTATGGTCTGGAACATTAACATAAGATTGTATGAATATTGACACGAACAAGTTAAAATAAGGAAAAAGAGATGAAATAATAAAAGAAATAAAGAAATTTGATTGAAAATAAATTTGTAAACAGAAAGTTAGAAAAAAGGGGGGTGGTAAGTCCGTGCCACGAGCGCCTGTGATTAGTCACACCAAAAAGGAGTTATAAACGACAATGTCATTTGTAGCATCTGTTGGTATTAAACCATATTCATTTCAATAAACATGTATCAATATGTGTAATCAGGTTTATCATACGGTCTGCGCTAATGATGAATTGCAGGGGCGGATCCAGGGGGGCCGCACCCGGCGCGCGCCCCCCTAAAATTGGGAAAATTATGTTTTTGTTGCGTAAAATCGAGATTTTTCACGCGAAATACCCCAAAAAAATTCATCCTCGCTCCGCTCGGCGCGATTATCTTATGTGCGTCCCCCTAACTTGGATCCGCCCCTGAATTGCTCTCTTATTTTCAAGTCGAAGCGCGAATACATCGTCCTTTTTTCTATTTTTTTCACTTACGATAAAAGATAAGATCAAAATTTCTCTTATGATTAAAATTGTACACTTAGGACAGGGTAGTTTTACACGTAAAGTTAGGACTATTTTTACACTCAAGATTATCGTAAGTATTTTTGTGAAACTCTTTTTAATCTTAGTTTTACACTTCCGACATTTTTTTATCGTAAGAATTTTTGTGAAAAGGGCTACCGAGTTACCGAAATTTCTTTCACTTGGAAAATTCGGTAATTTATAGACATCTATATAATGATAATATATTTAAACGGAATTCGCATTTAATTTGGCCGTAAAATATTTTTTTTTATGATTCACGGTAATATACAGTACATGTTACATATGTTTACGGTGCAGTTAGGCATTCTTTTCTTTACGTTAATCACGGTAATATATTCTTTATTTGCTTCCATTAGGAGAGTAAAGTTGCACAAACAATATATCAAATGACAATGTTACAATTAAAACAGATGCAGTTTATAAAGGAACAACCCCCC
>MJUT01060698.1:106565-131062 GCA_002080005.1 Gigantidas platifrons | reverse complement strand
TCTATAAATCGACGCATTTTTCAATTCAGTTTGTTTTGCACTTAATTTATGCTTGAAAAGGTGGTATGGGCGTAAATGATTTGATTAAATTGATCTAATAAATGTTTATTTATGTTTTAAAAAGCTGATTATATAGAATATATTTTTGCCCTTGATACGACGCTATTTTTAGCAATTAACTACATGTATTAATATAATATTTGCACTTAATGCTATATTAAAACTGTAAGTGTAATAAGTATTTTAGTGCTAACTAAAGATCTTGGGATGTAGTTGTACATGTCCTCTATCGTATAAACTTTGGACTGACATATTATCTATTTAATTCAGCAACTATTTTTTTGTGAGCATGATTCTTGCCCGTGTTGAGTGTACTCGGTACAAACCTAATACGTACAGTCGGATGTTTCACCTCAAAGAATACATTTGGAGCCTTAAATCTCGTCCTTTACTGCACATTTTCTGCTTCCATGCAATTTCAACTGTCTCTAATTTTTTTTGACAAAATAATGTGGGGGAGCAAAAATTGACATAGTTTTGCACTCCTTGCCTCCTTTTATAAAACACGAACTACGAACCACCGCCCCCTAAAATGCCATAAAATTAAAAATGAAATTTGGAAAACATTTTCGTTTCGGGTTAGGGGTATGGTGTTCAAATTTTGATCTTTCGACAACAATCTGAAAAATGTTCACTTGTATTTGAGAGAACATCTCATATTTCACTTAAATATAAATGTAAAGTTCAGTTCTGGTATGGGGTTATCGTGTTAAAGCTAGTTTAAACAATATTTTAGTTATATCGTATCGTGGTAATCAGTTTTATAGGTGGAGGGAACCGGAGAGGGACGTAGCTATAATCCGACAGCCCGTTAGTCAAACAGTCCGATAGTCTGACAGCCCGATAGTTCGACAGTTCGATAGTCCGACACAGATGTGCTTGTTTTTCACTTTCACCGTTCAAGTAAGAACTGCCACAAAGTAAAAATTCGCGGGAATACATAAGAAAGATCTAAAGCTTTAGTTTGACCAATTTTCTTGAATATTTGTTTGAATTTGTACTTGTATGATGTAATTTGCATTCACATAAATGAAGAAATAGTAAACTTCTTTAATTCAATGATAATCTCGAAGTGACGATCATGCGATTTTCGAGAGGGGTTATTATTTTTTAAAATTAAATCTTTTCGTCTTCTTCTCCATTGAATTATTATTTTCCTCGACAGAGTCGATGTAGCAGGCAATTTGTTCCGGTCTGAAAAGACTGTCTGCGAGAAGAGCCGACCGGAACATTAGGCAAAAGCTACGAATTCCGGGTCTAGGCAATATATTCGGACCCGTCTTTTCTTTGAATTCTCTACAGTGAATGTCTTGAAAATTAATTTGACGAAAATGTTTTTATTACATACTTAGTAAAAATAAAGGCATTTTTGTATGACCAATATAACCGGAAGTAAACTGTCCATATTTTCACACCCCGGGAAAATAACCGGTTATTAGGTGCCCCTCGTGCGTTTCAGACAAAATAAACAACTTCCGGTGTTTACGTCTGCAGATGTCGGAAGTATATAATAAATAGTTTAATACATGCATATATTAATCTGTATTTAATATATGCTTCATTAAACCACATAAGAATTTGTCAACGCCTGTTTTAAAAAAATGCACCAGTAAACCACATAGGAATCTTGCAACGCCAGTTTGACGACGGATCTTGCTTTCCCAGTGCACAAAATATTTCTTATAAAGAACAGATCGATATTTTATTTTCATAGAAACGCTATTAAATGTACTTAGTCTGTCGGACTACCGGACTGTCGAACTACTGGACCGTCGGACTATCGGGATGTTGGATTATAGGACTCGCCTAACCGGAGTACCCGGAGAAAATCCGGCTACGACATGCTGCTATGTCATTAACTAACTTTATCACACATGTATAATGTTGTATCGATTACACCCCGCTATGTGCGGGATTTGAACTCACAACTTTAGTGGTGATAGGCACTAATTGCATAGGTAGTTGTAAATCAAACTACCATTTTTTTTTAATCTTTAAATCCAACTACGGATTTCCCAACTACCATACGATCACGACCACGACGGTCCCTTTTCGATCCGTGTCCAATCTCCATTCATAAAAGGTTACAAGTTTCATTACCATACCAGAGACATATAATTAAATTGTTTTGTCTCTGACCACATGTATTACGTTTAAAGGAAAAGGTCATGGTCTTGACAAGTTAGCGTGAAAATTTAAATGATAGTAAATAAAAGACATTTGTTTTAATGAATGTTAAAAATAGTATACCGTAAGGTAGAATTTGGTCATTGAAGTTACCTGTTGCACCAAATAATGGGGATCGCCATTTTTCAAAACTCTCCAATTTGGAGGAGACAAAAGCCTGAAAAGGGGCGTATCCATTCTCGGATTATACCTTCCCGTTACGTCACGCAATCGGTATCGTATATTATATCAGCATTAATCAGTTGCAATTTTATCATTAAAAATTATGTAAATCGTAAAATAACGTGGTATATATTTATCTTTTGATATTTACAAAATCATTATGACTTATGTTAAGCATTTTATTGCACTAAGTAACGAAGGGAAAGTGTGAGAAGATTTTCTGTGTTTAATTACCTGTCAACACAATGATCATCGATCAGTGACCTCGAAAATCACGGGAAAGTATGACAGTATTGGGGACAAAAAAGAAAAAAACATGTGTAAGCACAAAACGAGTTAAAAATGACAGTTGTTTAACTTACGGCCAATCACGTAAAACATGAAGTTATACGTAGAACCCCCTCCCCCAATACAAATAAACTCCTTTGTTTTATGAAAATGTAACATGGGATGGGAATATTAAGAACAAAATTAGAACAATATACATTTATAAACATTGTATTGCAGTTGATCTGATATTAAAACATAACCAAACGGGTACGATGTTGGGAAGAGTAAGATGCATGTTATTTATTCAACTAACACGATACGACTGAGTGACGTCACATGAAGAGGTGTCATGGCCGCTTACACTACGACAGGAAATTCCAAATATTCATATTTCTAATTGGGTATATTAATGTTAATAAAGGTGTTTTTTTTAAATAATAAGTTATTTACGAATAACAAGTTATAATGAATTGAATTAAAACAACTTTTCAACTGACTGGTCTTTTCCTTTAAGGCATTTCAGAGTATTGTATAGGTCTTTTAACACCTGCTTTTATTGTTTATTTCATCTTTTACAAGTATTCAAACTCCAGTATAACAATGAACATGTTTTACGTCTGCATGGTCAAAGGACAATGTCAAAGAAGTTTAATTTTATTGCTATTTGTAACTTGATTTTTACGGCCATTGAACGAAGTATTTAAACTTCATTTTATTTTTGGTTTTCACGCTGTTCCCTTTGAAGATTTAGGATAATAAACTAATATAGAGCGTTGTTATTTAACTTAAAAGACAATGTTGTTCGTCTTTTATTATTTTAGGTTTAGGTTTCGTTTATGGTCTTTAACGTCACTTAATATTTCAGTTATATATCGTGGCGGTCAGTTTTATTGGTGTCCAGAGGAAACCGGAGTACATGGAGAATACCACCGACCTGTCGCAGGTCATTGACAAATTTTACTAATATCACATAATGTTGTATCGAGTACGTCTCGCCATGAACGGGGTTCGAACTCAAAACTTTAGCGGTGATAGGCACTGATTGCACATGTAGTTGTAAATCCAAATACAATTCGATACCTATGGAATCGGTGCATATCACCACTAATTTTGTGAGTTCGAATCCCGCTCAGGCGAGCTGTACTCGATACAACATTATTTGATTAAGTTTGTCAGTGATTTGCGTCAGGTCGCGGTTTTCTCTTGGTACTCCGGTTTCTTCCACCAATAAAACTGACCACCACGATATAGCTGAAATATTGTTGAATGTGGCGTTAAATACCATAACCCCCATAATTTAACAGATTCGAAATTTTACTATATTGGGTGTTATATAGTCAAATTTTGATCATTATTATTATTTAGTATTATTTTGAATTACAAAATTCTGATATAAAATATCAGGCTTAAATACCAGAATGCTTTTGGGGTTGCCCTTATTAATATTTAATCTACACGTGGTAAAATAAATAGCTTTTCTTTACATATGTCATTTATTATATGATTTATTGACATTTTATATATATATGTAAACGTTTGAGTTTATCTTCATTTTGTTCGTATTGTTTAGGCAGTCTTCAAAAGTCATTTTCAAATCTTTAAAATTAAATATCCAAATAGCAATGAAACTGGGGGAAAAAGACAGTACTCACAATATAAGGTACAGTTAAACTTGAATCCTGTATATAAAGACCACTCAAGGGAACCTGAAAATGTGACTTTTATGAGCAGCTGTCCTTTATATACAGGTTGAAATTATATGCATTATTCATTATTGGGGAAAGATGAGACCGCCCTTTATAGACAGTGATTTATCAAGAGGGTCCGTTTAAGGCAGGTTGGACTGTATTGGGAATGATTAAGTACATATTTATATTTGTATGTTTGTTGACGAAAATTATAATGTAAGAAATGTATATTTTGTGTGTATTCAAAATTTCAACTTGAAGGTAAATGAGAAACAAAATGTCGGTAAAACATTAAACAAGGTTAATACAGTTATGAATGTTTGAAATTGATTTATTTTATTTGTATAAGTTTAAATATTCACACAAATGATTGTTTACTATAGTGGCTAGAAGAACAAAGTTCAACAGTTTATTGTGTATATATAAAAACGGATTAATAAAATCCTTCCTTTTATTACTCTACTTATACAATCAGTGCCTATCACCACTAAAGTTGTGAGTTTGAATACCGGTTATAGCGAGGTGTACTCGATACAAACATTATGTGATAAATGTTGTAAGTGACTTGCGTCAGGTCTGTGGTTTTCTCCGGATATTCCGGTTTCCTCCACCAATAAAACTGACAGCCCACGATATATTGACGAAAGTGGCGTTAAACACCATAACCATTACCCTTTAATACTATTTTTTTTTAAATAAAAAAATGTGTAGACACAGCAAGGGTCGTTTCTTGAAAATTTAACGCCATGGCTACACTGCTTGTTTATTAACACGCGCGGTAGAGGAATCGAAAGAGACGTACAATTTGTCTGCGAGGACTATATAATCTGATTGTTAATTTCAGTGGATGCCTTTTTTGGGGGGTGGGGGATAGCCGGGAGTCGATTTTAATTGATGCCCTTTTTTTAGGATAGCAGTATCCCTTTCTTTCTTAGTGTCTCCTGTCAATCATTATGAGAAAAAAAATCAATCAATTTTAATTTTTAGTTAAAATTGTGTTAAAGGAGAATAAACTATTATAGATAGAACCCTTTTTTTCTTTTCAATAATTCTTACGTAAAAAAGGAGATGAACGGTTTACACAACGAACTTTAGTGTTAGTTGAACAAAACTGGCTGAGCTGTGTCTTTTTTACATTTAGTTGGGCGGTTAGTAATAGCTGCAAAACACGTACCTGTGGAGTATTTACTGCTTGCAATAAAACCCAAATAGTTTTGACAATCCTCCCTGTTCCCTACCTTTGTTTATCTAAATAAATTTTAAGACAAAAAATCATCATGCTAGATTCTCAAAACTTTGATAAACATACATGCACTTTGTAATAAAGAAATTAAGATAGAATTATATTTGTATTTTAACCGTTCAGCCCACTATGTACGATAGGACACCAAATTTTAAATACATATACAAAAAAAATGTACATATATAGGGGCCCGGGTGGCTCAATAAGTTAGGTCGTTGGGTCTAACAGCTCATAAAAGCCTATCACCAATACGGCGTGGGTTCGCGCTTAGCTTTGTAAATTACAAAAAAAGGTGCACTCGACTCGCAGCCGCAAGTGATAAAGTTTACCAGTTGCTTGCCCAGGGTCAGTGGTTCTCTCCGGGTACTCCGGCTTCCTCCACCACTAAAACTGGTCGCCATGCTATATCTGAAATATTGCTGAAAGTGGCGTTAAACACCAAAATTCAAATTCAAATTCATATACATATATTGTATCTCTCTTCAAATATTGACAACAGTGCAATAATAAAAAATAAAATACAATTTTGAAATGTACGAACGACCAAGGAACGCCCAAGAAAGAAATAATTTATCATCTGGTGATTCAGTGGTAAGGCAACAGATGAAAATTTCTCTGATCAGCGATTTTCCTCTTTTTTTTGAAAAGTAGAATGGGAGTGAAATGTTGTCAAGCTTCGTCTAAACAGCTAGAAAATGAATGTTAAGGGGCACCATATAAGAGGTTTCTTCTTTTTTCATCAGTAAGCACTTTCATTTCTGATAGGCCCATTTCATTTATTCATTATTGATTTACGATAGCAGACAGACTATATTTTGTATCCGTCTTGTGTTATTTTAATCTTAAATAAATCCGGTATTAGACTGGTGATGACGTGTTCAGTCTAAAACTACACATGCATATTACAAAATTTAATACTTGTCACTTTAATCTGATGATACATCATCAATAATCAATTTATTTATGTGTCGTCTGCACTGAATTCATGACATGTATAGGGAAAATTGCCCATTGTCTTAAATATCTTCCGCGTCCTTATCACTCTAAATCAGTAACTCATCTTGGAGGAGCGGATGTAATGTGTTAAGTAAACAAACTACAGATTTCAGGGTCATTAAATATGAAAGTGGAGTCTTACCCACTTCCGCTAACTGTGTTAGTGGAAATTTTGCTTGATAAACTTTGATGACATCTTTTTTGAGATCATGCGTTCACGGCACAACTGTTTATATAAAAATATACAGAGCATTCCATGTATCTTCCATTACTCATTAGATTTTTATGCAATATTATTTATTTAGTTGATAATTCAGGGGCGGATCCAGGATTTAAAGTTAGGGGGAGGACTTAAAATAATCGCACCGAGCGGAGCGAGGCGCAAAAATGTTTGGGGTATTTCGTGTGAAAAATCACGATTTTACGCAAAAAAAAAATTATATTTTTTCCAATTTTAGGGGGCGCGCGCCGGGTGCGCCCCCACCCCTCCCTCCGGATCCGCCCCTGTAATTTTCTCCTTCATATGTTTATTTTTTTTAAATATTAATCCTAATACAGTCCATGGACATAAGTATTCGTCACCTTCGATTTTTACTATATGTTTCATATGAAACCACATCTCTGGGCAGATTTTTGTGAAATTTATTTCAAGACACGCAGATATCTTTGAATTTTATTTGATTTTCAGATAGTAATTTTTGTCTGCATGGTTTTTGTTTTCTGGTAATTTAAACACAAATGTTGATTTTTCCAATTTTATTTTTGTTTAAATATATATATATGCAAATTTTACGTCAGAAAACAAAATTGTCTTTAAATCATCAGAAAATAAAAGCAATCTAACGGAAAATCATGCAAAATAAATAAAATAAAATAAATAAACAAATAATCTTTAAATATTTTTGCTTCTTCTGGTGCAAAAATGATCAAAATCACAATATCTTGCAAAATCACTTCACAATATTATTTTTTTAAATGTGGTTTTATATGAAATATATAGCATAAAATCGAGTGTGACGAATTTTATGTCCATTGACTGTAGATAAGAATTGTGTTACTTTGTTCGGTTTCATTCTCACTTCCTTCGAGTTACGTAATCTCTGTGGGAGTATCAACTATTAAAAATATATTTTGTATGAATAATTAGATTTACATGTGTATTTTGACTTTTATGTTATTATTATACTGAATTGATACGTGAAGTTATAACTTCCTATTTAAACCTACCCTCAGCAATAACATAAAGTCTATATCTCCCGCATTATGGAAGTTTAAATTGTCAGACCCTTATGGCACACGATATCTAGACTCAAAAATGCGTAATATCAGGATTCTCGCATGGAAATGGAAGCGCAATTTGTCATTGAAGACTAAACAAATCAAACACACCGTTGAAATAAACGTGTCTTTAATTATAAATTGCGGGGAAAAAAGTACTATTAAAACTTATATAGTGTAATAACTAAATTGTATAAATACATGGAAAAGGAGATATATACTCATAGGGCGAATTTCAATCATGTTAATTTACATGAATTTTCATTAATTTATATTAAATTCAATAATAATCTGTCTAGCCATTTGCGTTTTTTAAGTCCTGATGTTTGTTTCTCGTTTCTGATTGGTGAAGGTTGGTAGAAAATTTGATTTTCGTTTTTGATTTATACACGATATAAAATAACTTGTTGAACATCAATTTCCGATTCCATATTAATTTTCAGGTATTGCGCAAGAAAATCTAGGTATCCGTGCAAGAAACCTGGTAATTCGATTTTTTGTGACTATCGCGTGCCATAAAAAATACCAACAAAGTCTACATACCTGTTTGTATATTTCAATTTATTTTATTATTTAAGATGAGAACATATTCATCACTGTCCGTATTTACTAATAATTCTTGTAGAATTAATGTATATCGTTTTCGTGTCTTTTGATTGGACAAGAGCACTGTCACGTGTTTGTTTTTGATCCGTTCATAACTCGATGAACTTTTTTGTATAACCAGTATAAACAATATGGCGGCCGCCGACAGGAAACTACGATAGTGTCCGATTAAAAACAAGCATGAAAATCAGTTTTGAAATAGGGAAAAGATTCACGTGGAAGAATTATAAGTATTAAACGCTTTTTTCAGGAGTTCATGCATGTGTAAACGGTGCCGATGCACTCACAAACTTTACATAAACGTCCGTCCTTCGGACGTTTATTCATTTTGTGATTGCATCGGCACCGTTACACATGCATGAACTCCTGAAAAGAAGCGTTTAATCCTATAATAAATGTAATTCTATCGGATTGTGCAGCAGACATCGTGACCACATAAAGTTGAAAAGTGCAACAAGTTGATACATTTCAAGACATACACAAAGTTGTCAATATCCCATATGTTCATATGCCTTCATGGGGGAAAAGTAGTTGACACGGAAATTAATCAGTATCAGTACATTTGTGCCCTGTAATAGACATATAGGTGGATATATTATTCACTACAAGTACATGTATAAGACAATGAAATGGACAAGATCGACATACGATCAACCACCCATTCATATATACATATGTCCCGTAAGACTGGGGTGTTGGTATTTTAGTATATGAAAAGCCGTAATGACCAAGTGTATACTCAATATAAAATTATGTGATAAAGTGTGTCAGCTACTTGCGACAGGTCGCTGGTTATCTCCGGGTACTCCGGTTTCCTCCATCATCCGGGTACTTCCGGTTTCCTCCACCAATAAAACTAACCGTCACGCAGAGAAAGAATTAGCTACGTCATATGCTTTTGACTTCCGTAAGATATGAAAATTAAAGTGTTGCAGTGAAATGTAACAATAGTCTCTCAAATATACTCCTTTGGTAGATTTTAAACATTTTCTCACCAATGGTGGCCTCTAATTCCTTTCTAATGGAACCAATGCACTTGTAATGATAACGATAGTATTGTACTCTCAACTACCTTTCCATAGATATATAATAACCCTGTTTTCAATCGATTTCATATTTTCGCCCGTTTTTTGCCCCCTCTTTATAAAACTGAGTAGGCCCATGACCTTTAAGATTGAAAATTGTATTAAAATTTTCCCTTAACATTGTGTTATAGATGAAAAGGATCGATCAATGTTAATGGATTTTCTCTCCTTTCCCACCCATTTGGGCTTTTCCCCCTTTCAAATGTACCCAAGGTACTGCTAGTACATAAATGTATCATTATATGAATGTACGTGTATTCTCAATTATCATTCCATAGATGTCTATTTTCCATTGATTTCATAATTTCGACTCTTTTTGGTCCTCCTTTATTAAATACGACTGCGTGATGATAGCAAACTTGTGTTTGACAGTTTCACATTTAAAATCTGATTACAAATATCAGAATTTTAAGTGAATATATTTGAATACAAATGAAAAACTACACTGACTTTAACATTAAAACGTGAGAAAATATTTTAATAGGATCAAGAGATTAGGTATATATCAATCAAGGTTGTGTCTAATTTGAGAAAATCATATTTGTAATTTATTATAAGCTGCCTTCATTTTGATTAACATATTTTGGTGACGTAGTCTGAAGTTATTTTTATTTAAGTCGCGTTTCAAGATATTTATTAGTTAAAAATGAAGTAGAAATGACCCAAGTAACTACAATATATGGATTTTATTTTGTATATGCAACTAAACATGAGAGACTATCCAACCTTACACATAGGCACTTATTTAAGTAAAGAAACATCTCTTTTATTGCTGTTCTACATTTCCCAATTATAGTCTTCTGTTATGGGCGTAACCCCAACCCTAAAAGTCTGCATTTTTTTTTATGTAGAACTGATTTCCACCACCACAGGGCTAAGATTAATACAAATACCTACTAGTATATGCAGTATGTTTTAAGAATTGTTTTGCTGAAGACTCTGAACGAACCATTTTTGAATGTTCTTTGTGATGAATCATTAGAATATAAGTATTATGCCAATCACAAATTCAAGATGGTCGTCATCGCAGGAAATAAATTTAAATAAAACCTTATGACAAATTGAATAAAAGCCGTTGCTCAGAAACCCAAACTGCACATTAATGATCATTTGATAGTCCCTTATAAAATTGACATTAAATAATGCATATCCGAGTTCCAAAATGACCATCACCACAGGACAAAGTTTAACATTGGTTCTATTGGGAAAATATTTTTTTAACATCTATTTCTCTGAAACAACTGAGCAATTTAAATATAGACACTTTGTATGTTCAATATATTGCCCTGTGAAATAGATACATCAATCCTGTCGACTGAAAATCACAGATGGCCAACACTGCTAAAGTAACATTGGATGGTCCTCATCGAAGTTGTTTTTATACTGATCAGAAATTAAAGAATATCCACCACACCAGGAAAAGGTTTGAAAGAGTACAATGGAGAAAATATCAATGCTAAAACACGCTGTCAAAAACCACAAACCAAATTGAATCCAAGAGGTGCAGAGATGATAATTGAATAACAATGATTGTGGTTTATCGTTTATAGATTGTGGTATTTAACGCCACTTTCAACAATATTTCAGTTATATCGTGGCGGTCAGTTTTATTGGTGAAGGAAACCGGAGTACCTGGAGAAAACCACCGACCTGCCGTAAGTCACTGACAAACTTTATCACATAATATTGTATCGAGCACACCTTGCCTGACCGGGATTCGAACTCATAACGTTAGTTGTGATAGGCACTGATTGCACTAATTAAAAACAAATTGGTAATTAATAACCAGGCGATGATAATACTCAAGTGAGCCTCTAGTTTTGTTTATAAAAGTGAGTAACTGTGAGTTAGTTCCCTGATACATGTATTTATTTATAGGGTTTTTCTTTCTTGTAGTTTCTTCTGGATACTGTCTCACACTAGTAGCAAAAGTGTCATTAAATGGCGTAACCGGAAGTGTAACGTTTAATCAAGAAAGCGGTGGCACAACTGTAAACTTCAACATTACTGGTTTACAAAATCCAAATGCATGGCATATTCGTAGTATTCGAATGGTGTACGATCGCCAAAATAGATGTACAGATGCAGTTTTAGGAACTGAGTAAGTACTGTAAAATATAGTCCATAAAAGTGTGAGAAGCATAGTATAATGGTTGGAGTGTTCGTCTCGAATGCGGTAGATCGTGAGTTCGAGCTCTGGTCGGGTCAAACCAAAGACTATAAAATTGTTATTTGCTACTTCTTCGCTAAACCACACAACATTAAACAAAGACTGGTTGGCTCGGAATCAGGATAATGTGTCCGATTGGAACGACATGTCTACCCACGGACTGTTGTTTCAATGAGCTAGCACTTTAAAGATCCAGCTCAACATTTTGGTCTAGTACAAAGCGAACATTATCATCATCTCATCTCGCCATGATATGGCTGCTAAATTACTCATTTTGCGTTAAACATCAATCACTCAATCACTTTCTGAAGTAAGTAAAAATCTACGAACAGTCACCTGTTTTAGTAAATAATTTATTCAATTTAGTAACAATCAAGTTATATTCTACCAACATGTTTGTCTATCACTGAGTAACAAGAAGAAAATGTTACATCAAGCTGAAACAAATACAGTAGGCGAAGTCTATCACTGAGTAACAAGAAGAAAATGTTACATCAAGCTGAAACAAATACAGTAGGCGAAGTCTATCACTGGGTAACAAGAAGAAAATGTTACATCAAGCTGAAACAAATACAGTAGGCTAAGAAACTGATCCCTCATGGTGTAGGTCAGAATTATTCAATCCTTTACGTCAGAAATTTAAACAGACTACTAGTATATACTTTCTAGATCGTCTTCTCAGATATATTGATTTTTATTAATTTGGTAAAATTCCTAGACCTGTGTACTTTATATTTTCTATGAAGTTGATTGATTATTATTTATGTATACCATGGATATAATATTATTGTTAAATATAATATAAATTTCATAGCTGTTTTGTTTGAATATAAAAGTAGTTTCAAGTATTGCAAATTCAAGTTTATGATGTGTGTTTCAGCTTCATTACGTCAACGGGTACAGTGACAACCGGTGGTTTAACATCTGCATCGATATCAGCAAGCATTCTACCAAATCTGTCCTCTTTAACAGGTAAATAGCAACCATATAAAGTCACACCTGTATAAAAAGGCTACTCAACGGAACATGAAAATGTGGCCTTTATGAACAGTTACCCTTTATATGCAGGTTAAAATTATATGCACTACCGGTATTCATTAATGAGAAAAATGAGACTGTCCGTTATAGACAGTGATTTGTTATACAGAGGTGCCATTTAAGACACGTTTGACTGTATTTGAAGAAGGGGAAAAAAACAGACACCCTATGAAAAGAAAGTCTAAACAGTGATGGTAAACAATTCCTCCATTATCAACAAAATGAACAGAATCACCTCTCACCTTAACTCACTGAACACAATAAAAACGTGACATATGATGTTGGAAATCCAATGTTCTGGCTTTTGGACATACACAAAAATGTGGCGGGGCTAGAACCGTATTCTGAGTAAATATTTCCGGTTTTGGATAAATGTATCGTTGGTATTATTATTTGTGGATATATTATTATAAGTGGATTATTTAATCCAAGTATATAAAACAATCGCGCAATGTAAATGCCCATTGAACCATTGAAATTCCTTAGTGTACCTCTGAACCTATCAAATGGAGGAGTTAAGGTGAGAGGTGATTCTGTTCATTTTGTTGATAATGGAGGAATTGTTTACCATCACTGTTTAGACTTTCTTTTCATAGGGTATCTCTGTTTTTTTTTCCTTCTTCAAATACAATCAAACGTGTCTTAAATGGCACCTGCCTTATTCATCTTTTTGATCATATTAAATCTCAAACATCTAAAGGCCTATTCACTGGCATGGTAATGATAGATCTTCAAAAAGCATTCGATACGGTCGATCATCAAATNCTTTATAAAGCATCATTAGAAGTGCGAATATGAGGTTCACGTTGGCCAAAACATATAAAAGATAATGTTGCTTTTATCAAACAGTGGTAGTTGTATTTATGTAATAATGTGGTCTTGTCCAGTTAATATGCCAAAATATTACACAGGTCTGAGAGACATATTACCCGACCGAAGGGGAGGGTCACGTTGGCCAAAACATATAAAAGATAATGTTGCTTTTATCAAACAGTGGTAGTTGTATTTATGTAATAATGTGGTTATCATTATTATACTGAGTGTCTAATTGTCCAGGTAATATGCCAAAATATTATCCTGGTAATATGCCAAAATATTACAGTACCAAATATCACTACAGAAACTTACTCGAAGTATAATACTTGTTTGTATATATATTGCCTGTTTAATGTTAGTTTATGATTGTATAATATTGCTATACCCAAAAGGGTTTTATATGCAATAAAGATTATAATGATAGTATCGAAATTATTTTTATTGAATGGTAATTTGATAACATTTTATGCATCATGCAATTCAAATTTCGAAATACAAGAACTGTGTGTAGGTTTGGTATGTAGAATGCAATAAAGATAAATTAATTATACCAGCATATACCACCGTCATGGTTGTATAAGACATTTGTTTTATTATTGCCTATAATTAGACTATGATTTTAAGTTAATTTACATTTCACGAAAGTGACATTTCACGAAAGTGACATATATGAGCATTTTTCTACTTTTATAAAAAATCAAGCCATTTTGTGAACAGCCTACGATTATTCAATTGCTTTTTGTTTAATCTACAGTTTTGTTTTTTACATGTAGTTTATTACATACCGGTATCATATATATAACCGTATCGGTGGTGTAATAGTTATTGTGTTGTCCTGGAGTGAGGTAGATCGTGAGTTCGAGTCCCGATAGGGTCAAACCAAAGACTATATAATTGTAATTTGTTGCTTCTCCGTTAAGCACACAACATTTAGGAGAAAAAACAAAGACTGGTTGGCTCGGAATCAGGATAATATGTCCGAGTAGGGCGACATGTCTATTCGCGGACTGTTGTTTCAGTGAACTAACACTATAAAAATCTGGTCTAGTGCAAAGCGGACCTCATCATCATTTCATAGAAAATTAACTTGTCCTAGCCATGAAATAGCTGAAAATTTCTGAGTTGACGATATCTTATCTTGAGTGCAAAGAAGTATTATCTCGCACAAGCATCATCTTTTCTCAAGTGCTATCTTATATTATCTCGACCATACGAAATATCTAAAACCACGATTTATATAAAAATCGCACATTTCTATGAAAACTTCCGAGTTTATACCGGGTATTGTGCGCTCGATATCTTATCTTGAGTGCAAAGAAGTATTATCTCGCACAAGCATCATCTTTTCTCAAGTGCAATATTATTATTTCGACCGTACCAAATATTATCTTGAACGCACGATTTATATCAAAATCGCACATTTCAATGAAAACTCCCGAGTTCTATTCTGTTTAGGTCCTTTGGTTTTATTGCTCCCAAATCTTTAAATTATTTGGCTTTCCAATCTTTGCAACAGACATAGTTTATTATATATATTTATTTCTGAATTAACAGTTTCTAAATAATGTAATTATTAATAAAACTAAGATTCTCCTCCCTCAGATGTAGGTCACCGTAGCCTAAGATTCTCCTCCCTCAGGTGTAGGTGACCTTAGCTAAAACTAAGATTCTCCTCCCTCAGGTGTAGGTGACCTTAGATAAAACTAAGATTCTCCTCCCTCAGGTGTAGGTGACCTTAGATAAAACTAAGATTCTCCTCCCTCAGGTGTAGGTCACCGTAGCCTATTTTGACTATCTTGTTTAGTCCCTTTGGTTTTATTGGTCCCAAAACTTTAAATTATTTGACTTTCCATCCAATCTTTAGATTTTGAGCGTATCTGATGAAGGTTATTCCAGAAACGTGTCGTGTGCACTAAATTAGATATCTACGTTTTTATTCTACCAAATGATAATTAAATTGCAACTTAAATCTAGTTATTTAATATTTAAATGTTCTCATCCAATTACCCATTTAGTAAGCAGAATGATGCGGATAAATTAATTTGATCTCTTTCAAAGATTAGTTTTGATATTATGTAGAGCACACGAGATAGCAAATCAAACGTTGGAGATTATTTTCGAGCGCTCGTGATGTTTTTAGAATTGGTATTCAATTGTAAATTATAGTTTTCGACCAACAAATTTCGTATTATATGCTTACTTATTGTTTTCATAAGATCCACATACAGTCAGAAATAATTTACTACACACCAGTGTGTTTATTTCATTTTTAATAACTTTAATTTTACCATAAACAAAATGTCGGTTGTTTTTAAGACTTTGTTATGTTATGTCGGTGCATAGGAGTCTGAATCATGAAATAGTGCTAAACCTGTATTTATTTAGGGGACCGTCGTGGTCGTGATCGCATGGTAGCTGGATTTACAACTACCTATGCAATCAGTGCCTATCATCACTAAAGTTGTGAGCTCGAACCCCGTTCATGGCGAGACGTACACGATACAACATTATGTGATAAAGTTTATCAATGACTTGCGATAGGTTAGTGGTTTTCTCCTGGGGGTCGATTTCACAAAAAGTCGTAAGTCTAAGATTAATCGTAAGTGGTATCGTAAGTGTGATTTCCAAGATTTTGATTGGTTGAAATTCACACTTACGACTGATCTTAGACTTACGACTTTTTGTGAAATCGACCCCTGGTACTCCGGTTTCCTCCATCAATAAAACTGACCACCACGATATAACTGAAATATTGTTGAAAGTGGCGTTAAACACAATAACCCATCCTTAAGCCTTATTTATTTATACATGTATCTATTTAGGGCGATCTTTACTATTGGTTGATAAATCTACATCAGCAAGAGTTTGTGCAACAATTGAAGCTAACGAGAAGCACATAACAGCACTTGCTAAACTCCAGTTTGCAGTTGGAGGTACTATCTATTTTCGACAACAATCTTCATCTTCATCATCAGTAACTTCTGTATTGACAAACGTATTCCATTTAGACAACACAGCAGCAGCTACGAACGAAAATGTTACATGGCAGATATACAATGGGACAGTCACTGATTCTGTGTCTTGTTCTAATATTGGAAGTTTGTATAACCCTGCTGGTAGCTCAGGTGCACTCTGTAATCAGGACAATCAAATGAATTGTCCAATAGGAAATTTATCCTCTAAGAACATGGATTTACCCGTTGGAGCAATAAATGAGGCTGCTTTGAATTCTGTTGTAGATGGTAACTTGCCACTAAGTGGCACTAACTCTGTCATTGGTAAGATTCTAGTTGTGAAAGCGTTAAATGGAACCGTGCTAACATGTTCTAAAATTATACAATACCAAACACGAAATACTTTAACCACACTCAGTAGAGATGGGGTAACAGGGACAATATCATTTCAACAAATGTCCCCGTTTGACCCAACGATGGTGTCGGTGGATCTTTCTGGGCTTGGTGGAAAAGCAGGAGGTTATCATATTCATAAATGGCCAGTCCCAGAAAAATGGTCTGCAGATCAAAGGATTTGCAGCGCTGATTATGTCAGCGGCCATTTTAATCCCTTTTTTATAAATACCACTACTGACCCAGCACCCGCTGTCGGTACAAATGACCAATATGAGGTCGGGGACCTTAGCAGTAAATTTGGACTCCTTGATGGTTTAACAGAGAAATCAGATAATTATACTGATTATAATTTACAATTATTCGGCATTAATAGTGTGATTGGACGATCCATTGTTGTGCATTATGACAATAGTAGTCGATGGGTATGTGCTACAATTGAATATGTTGGAAGCACTCTTACTGGTGTTGCTACGTTTGTCTTTCCAGTAATTGGTTATATTGTTTTTAAACAACCAACTGACATTGATTTGGACATGGCAGATACGATGGTGTATTATGCTCTCAATTATGGACAGAGCACTACAACCACCTTAGATCATGATTGGCATGTTCACGTTGACACAATAGGTTCTGATGGTTTGAACAATACCGGTCGATGTATGTCAGTTCAAGGTCATTATAATCCTTTTTCTGTAGATTTGAAGGGAAATTACCCTTCTCAGTGTAGTTCAGATAACCCATTACGATGCGAAACTTCAGATCTTTCTGGCAAACATGGAAAACTTTCTGTGCGATCGGCTTCTGGAAAAATGCAAAGAAATTTCTTTACAGATATTAATTTACCATTAAGTGGAAATTTAAAAATTATTGGCAGATCAATTGTGATTCACGCAGAAAATTCAGGTAAAGAAAGATTATCATGTGCAAATATTTATACAATTCCGAATAGAAAAGTAACGGTAAAGACAGGTACATGGTCAAAGGAAAAGGAATCTGCTGCTAGTGTAACTGGGTCTTTCACAATGGAAAGAAGTACAGAGGGATTAATAGCTGGTACTACCGATGTCAGTATACAATTGTCAGGATTAGCGTCAACAGCAGGGGGATATCACGTTCATGTCAACCCTGTTCCTTGGGTTAGTTCGAGTCCTTGTTCATCAGCTTCTGTTGGTGGACATTTCAATCCATTTGGCGTTATTGCTACAGCAGGACCAATTGATGGTTCGGGCTCAGATGATGAGTATGAAATTGGAGATTTAAGCAGGAAGTATGGTAAATTTCTCGATGACAAATCTACATATTCTGCCACGGAGAAGGAAACTATGCTTCCTTTAAGGGGACCTTTAAGTATAACCGGTCGATCAATAGTTATACACAAATCATCCGATGGTGCTCCTAGGTGGGTATGTGGTAATATTACTGAAGATGTCAGCACTGGTGGAACTTTGTTCGAAGCGCAGGCTTCTTTTACTTCCGGTGATGTTATTGGCTCTATCTATTTGGTAAGTTGACATAAAGTTTAATATTTTGCGGAATTTAAAATGACATAGATCTATACATAATTATTTATTTTTTAGTCGTGTACATGTACTTGTTGTGTAAACATCAAATTAAATACTGATACCTTGTTACGGAATGGATTCGTTGATTTGAGCAATATACACAATCATAAAATAATCATAATAAGATCTAGCACACACTGATAAATAAAACTAAAGAATAACTCTCACAACTACACACAAGTACATTTTCACTTTCACGTTAGTGTATGGTTACAGTCATATTGAAGACTTCAATTTGAGTGTAAACTGAAGAACCACAACCAAAACTTCTCTACTTATATGTATTTAGAGATGAGTGTAAACTGAAGAACCACAACCAAGACTTCTCTACTTATATGTATTTAGAGATGAGTGTAAACTGTAGAACCACAACCAAAACTTCTCTACTTATATGTATTTAGAGATGAGTGTAAACTGAAGAACCACAACCAAAACTTCTCTACTTATATGTATTTAGAGATGAGTGGAACTTGGAATATTTTGTCACGTGAAAATAAAAACACTTTATGCAAAGCACTCCAATGAGAAATGTTTAAAGATAATATAAGGGTAATCAGAAGTCATAAATCGAAGAAAGACAGACAATACAATGGCAAAAAGATAATAGGACAAACAATTATATACAAAGCACTACACAGAAAGCTGAAGATTGAGCAACAGGAACCCAACTAAAAACCAGTGGTGTTCCGAATGGGTAAGCAGTTCCTGCTCCACTTATACATCAGATAAAAATAAAGAATACCTCTCAACTGGCATCCACGGGTAAGTGTATGGTTATAGTTATAGTTATATTGAAGACTTCAATTTGACTTTAAAATGAAGACCCACAATCAAAACTTCTCTACTTTTATATGTAACTGGAGACGAGTGTAACCGTTTGAATATTTCGTCACATGAAAAACACATTTATGCAAACCTCTCCAATGAAGGACACGTCATTGTTAAAATCATAATGTACCCGATTCAATCTGTTAGATGCACTTTAGTTGACTTTTGAAAAGGTGACACAGAGTATAGTCGGTATCAGGCTGGTCATGCTCTGATACTCTCCACTAAATATATTCATATAAAATCTGTCGTTTCGTGTTCGTTTCTTACTGATCTGTCATTAGTATTTTCCATAACTTCACTCAAACTTTCCTTTGAGACGGATTTAACAGATTAAATATAGCATTCATCGTTGATAACCAGCAACGGATAATTTCTACCCATCTATCTCCTCTTGTCATATTAATTTGCAATAAAACCCTTTCTTTTTGTCAAACTGATTTGATTGGTTGTATTATAGTGAATCGGAACCAATCAAAATGTAGCGTGATCAACCATGGTTTACCAACAATGATAGTAACCAAACTTTGCGATTTTAATTTATTTAATAGTACATTTCTCATCGTTGCTTTGATGAAAGTAGCGTTGTCGTCTAAACTATGGTTTGTACTCTATATATTCTGCACCAAATCAAAAATATATTTAATATATTAATATTCAAGGAATACTCTTTTTAACAGACGCAGTATCTGTATAGTGACGGCGGATTAAGTGACACGGGTATTTTAGTAGACCTGCGAAACAAGAATGGTTCTACGGTAAGATAGTAGACATCTTATTTACAACACTAATGTTCTTTATTTTTGTTGTATGGACGAAGAGCGAGTGAGTGATTGTTGTTTAACGCCAACTCGGCAATTTTGCAGTTATATCATGGCGAGAACAAGTTAATTTTCAATGAGATGATGGTGAGGTCCGTTTTGTACTAGGACAACACGCTTATTTGGATTTTTATAGTGCAAACCATTGAAACAACACTCCGCGGGTAGACATGTCACCCCACTCGAACACACTATCTTGATTCATAGCCAACCAGTCTTTGCTCTTTCTCGTTAATTTTGCGTTCTTAGTGAAGAAGCAAGAAATACATATTTTATAGTAGTTGGTTTGACCGGTTTGACCCGATCAGGGCTCGAACCCACGATCTACTACACTCGAGGCGGGCACGCTAACCATTACACCACCGATGCGGTATATAGATGAAGAACACGGTAATATATGGTAATATTCTCACGTAGACAAGTCATGAGATTTTTGTTGTCTGTTACACATTCATGTAGAATGTTTTGGTACAATGAAATTTGCTCATGGTTAAGCCATAATATCTCGATTAATATTCAACTTTGATGTAGAACATGGTTGTAAGTGGATATTTACTCATTGAAAAGTCCAACAGTGTGGCAATTTTTTGTTTCTTTTTATTTTATCATTAGACGTAGGGGCCCGGGTGGCTCAATGAGTTAGGTCGCTGGATCTAACAACTCATATAAGCCTATCACCAATACGGCGTGGATTCGCGCCCGGCTTTGTAAATTACAAAAAAGGTGCTCTCGACTCGCAACCGCAAGTGATAAAGTTTACCAGTTGCTTGCCCATGGTCGGTGGTTCTCTCTGGGTTCCTCCACAGCTAAAACTGGTCGCCATGATATAGCTGAAATATTGTTGAAAGTGGCGTTAAACACCAACAATCAAATCAAATCATTAGACGTGGTGTGTAATTGATAAATCCTACACAACTATCTTATTATTATGGAAGGGTCTCGCCCACAGTATAATTAACTAGTCCCTGTTTACGTCATAATACGGTGGGGAGTGTATTTGGTGTGTCATACACAACCAGCTTATCATAACCATGATAACATGAAGGGCAATACACTGCAATACTAGAATAGTTCATGTTTACCTAACATCACTCTCATGTTGTAAATATTGTATATAGCTGTTTTCTTATTATGTATTGTTCAAACTTAATTTGTTATCTAGTATTAACAAAGGTTACCAGAAATAAAGATATATAATATTGAATTATTGAAAACATCATGTAAATTTATTTTGAAGCATCTTCCTTAAAAAGTTGATACATCTTGTCTTTTAATTATAACACAAAATCAACTGTATGGGTAAATTAACATATCCTTGAGGCACCGTCCCCTGGTGTTTACTGCATTCAAGCTACCTTATTCGGTAACTTGTTTGCTTTAAACACGGGAAGGATAATCAATTCATATAATTAAATATTTGGGTATGAGCTAACATCCTTTTAGCATCGTCCCCTGGTGTCTTCTGCTGAGGGGAAACCTATGTGTTTGCCTTTCTGCTTTAGACACAGGGAGGATATAAATGGCTCATGCTTCAAAATTAAGGGTTGACTATCATCCTTTTAGCACCGTTACCTGGTGTCTCTCTGCTTCAGACACGGATAGGATATAAATCGTCGGCTCTATCTATTTATTTATCATCGTATTTATATGATACATATATCATAGCTGGATGTATTAAAACTGAGCATATAAATGACATGTTATAAGTATATGTTCATGTTATTGTATCTTTGTCTTTGTTAAACATATGTTATGTTTTAAATAATTATATATGTGAATAGTATGCCCCTCGTGGGCCCATACTTGGTAAATATGGTGAGCTGCAGGGATTGATCCAGGGGTGCGCACCCCCCCCCGCCCTATAATTGGAAAAAATATGATTTTTTTGCGTAAAATCGTGATTTTTCACACGAAATACCCCAAAATTTTAAGTGCGCCCCCCTCTAACTTGAAATCCTGGATCCGCCCCTGAGCTGTGTATCTGATGTATCATACACAGCCAACTTATCATTACGGAAGGGTATAACCCACAGTAGAGTAACTAAACAATTTTTTTTAGTTCCTGATTTCGTCACATGATAAGGTATGGTGTGTATCTGATGTATCACACACAACCAACTTATCATTACGGAAGGGTCCATCTCACAGTAGAGTAACTAAACAAAAATTTAGTTTCTGATTTCGTCACATGATAAGGTATGGTGTGTATTTGATATACCATACACAAGCAGGTTATCATTACGGAGGGGGTCTATCCCACACGCATTTGACCGATGGACCTTAATTTTCCAGTGTTTGCCACGGGGGTACGTATTTTCAGGGCTAGTAACGATGTAGGGCCTCTATTTAATTGTGGGTCCTGGGTCCACACGAATACTAGAAAAATACTCAAGGTAAGAAACAAAATTGTAAAACAAACCCGGAGGTCGACTTATTTTCTGTTACGCGGCACGCGATTGGTCAATTCTTTTCCGGAAATTTGCCTTGACCAATCGCGTGCTGCGTAATAGAAAATAAGTGGTCGACCTCCGTTTTCGTTTACAATCTGTCTTGGGAACAGATAGTCGAGGGTATATATGCAAAATAGTACGAATATGAGAGTAAACCAGTGGCACAACAGCTGATGGGGGTCCACAAGGTTAGTGCATTCCATCCGTTTATTTTTCAGAAATCAGGGAAATCGACAATAATAAGAAATTTAGCAGTACGCCGCCATTTTCAGTGATTTTGTTTCTTACCTTGAGTATTTTTCTAGTATTCGTGTGGACCCAGGACCCACAATTAAATAGAGGCCCTACATCGTTACTAGCCCTGAAAATACGCACCCCCGTGGCAAACACGGGGAAATTAAGGTCCATCGGTCAAATGCCTGTTGTCTATCCTACAGTAGAGTAACTAGTCCCTGTTTATGTCACATCATCAGGTGAACTGTGTATTTGATATATCATACACAACCAGCTTATTACGGAAGGGTCTGTACTAGTTCATGTTAACGTCACATCATAGTGTGAGCTGTGCATTTGATATCATAAACAACCAGCTTATCATTACGGAAGGGTCCATCCCACAGTGGAGTAACTAGGTCTTATTGTCCGTGCTTAGTTAGCAAGAAAATATACATTTGTAGTTAACATAGAAAGTTGTCTAGCAGTAGCTAATGGATTGCCAAAACTGTATATTTTGTTATATAAAAGATCTTCCAGACTTTCAGATTTGTTTTACCATTTTTAAAAGCATCGGCAAAATCCTTAAAACAAAATATATCTTAATATTTTAGCCTTTGCATCATTTGGCAATAATTTGAATCGGGTTTGTTGATTTTGATAATGTTTGGGTTTTTTTTTTTTTTTTTTTTACAATGAAATGATCATTTTAACCGATGTTTTTTGTTAAATAAATTATATTTCAAGGGTGGTAATTGGATGTTACTACACTATTAACAACAAAGAGGTTAGTAACATGTCACAAAACCAGTTAATATTTTTAGATTTCGGTCAAACATTTGTGAATAATAGCATACATTTTTTTTATACTTTACAAAAGAATCTACCATTGTGTTTCCAGAGCTCTTTAATGTAATATGATACGATATTATGACCCTATAACTTGGCAGGTACACAATGCAGAAAAAGTATAAGAATGCATTATAAATAGATCTATTGAACTGACGGTGGTGGTAAGAACTGAATTATTGGGGGAATAATGAAATTTTGTGTCTAGATGCAGACAAAAATTTAATAATGTCCAAAGGCTGAAAATACTCCCAGATCGTCGACATATTGAAGGCAAGGCTAGGAGGGGATGGTGGCGGTAAAAATTAGAAAGCTAACTTCCGAAGAAAGAAATTGTTTCCCTCTTTCCGACAGAGAACTTGCAAGCTGCTGGGTTCACTATCACGTGATTAAGCTGCCATAAAAAGAGACGACCGATGCAAACGAGGCTGTGCATTTCATGTAACCAATAAACATCGCTTATAATATATAATAAGCTCACATTTATTCCTGACAATCAATCGAATCGAAAGAGTTGTACATCTATAAACCTCCAATCTATACGATAGTCTGCAAGTGCACTTAACCACCAGGTTAGACACACGATAAGCCAATTAAAATTCCATAGACAAACAAACCACGTGTAAAATCATCATTCTAATAGTGACAGATGGGCCATAAACTTGAACTAAAGACTGTAGATAACGACAGTGAAAAACCGTTATAATATCAAGACCTTAACTACAAGGGTGAGAAAAACAATAAAACTAAAGACTGTAGATAACGACAGTGGAAAACCGTTATAATATCATGACCTTAACGACAAGGGTGAGAAAAACAATAAAA
>MJUT01060698.1:90963-105264 GCA_002080005.1 Gigantidas platifrons | reverse complement strand
ATCTGGCGTTGGAGGGACGGAGAAACAATATCGATATTTGTGAAAGAATCAGACCTTACTCCATGTTGACCGATCTCATTATTGGTATTTTGCAGAAGATTTTCATGGATATTGCTCTGAGGAACAAAAGCATCTGCGGTGTTTTGTGAATACCACTTTTGCAGGGTAAACCCATTTTTCGCATCGTAAATTTTTTCAGTTTGGTTGCTTTTTAAGAGTTGAGTAACCGTATCCTGTAATCCGCTGAAGCACTGGGTCATGGACGCAAAAGCATTTAACACGTGACTCATGTTTCCTTCGCTGTTAGCAGCACTACTTGCAGGGCGTTGTTCTGCTGGTGGCGTATTCATACGCGTTTCATTACTGTCGTTGACCGCACTACTTCCAGGGATTAGAATTGGTATAGTATCCATCCGCGTGTCACTATCAGTCATCGTAATACCTCCTATATTATTATTTACGGCAACAGTACTGTTAATTACCGTTTTATCAGAATTAGCTTTAAAAAGTTGTAAAAGAACTTTCTGGCTTAGAGTAGCTGGTACTTCAATTCCCACACCTTTTAACTCTTGAACTAGTTTTTCTTTGTCCCATGTTGTAGGATCCTCTGATAGGGACGATGGAGAATGATCATAAGGGCGTTTCCTGTTGATTTGTCTTTTTGACTTTCTAGTTGCCATTATAAGTGTTTACGAAACGTGATACAATGTTAAAAGTTAATAACTCACGTGTAAAAGTTAAGATGAAATAAATCCCAAACGCAATAAATATCCGACTATGAAATGAAAAAAGTCAGATCACATATCCAAATAGTTTGTATATAATAAGCAGATTAATAAAAGCGATAATCCATGAATGTTTATAAGTAATAAAAATGTATATAACGCATTCAAAACGAATCAAAATTAGAAAGCTAACTTCCGAAGAAAGAAATTGTTTCCCTCTTTCCGACAGAGAACTTGCAAGCTGCTGGGTTCACTATCACGTGATTAAGCTGCCATAAAAAGAGACGACCGATGCAAACGAGGCTGTGCATTTCATGTAACCAATAAACATCGCTTATAATATATAATAAGCTCACATCAAAATTATGTATAGAAGGTTTCTTATTTCCCATTATATATATATTACTACTTTCTGTTCACTTTCTTACACAAAAAACAGACCATTTATAAACATCTTCAGTATTATTAAATTATTGAATATCGTAAAATTATCGGTAAAAGTCAAAAGCTAGGAGTCAATCATTGAAAATCTTAAAATCATATGCAAAATAATGGTCACTTATTTTTAGATATTTTTAGAATAAACTATAGAAAATATCTTATTTCATATCTCAAGACTCCTTAAAACTTACTTGGTTTGGTTTATGGTGTTTAACGCCACTTTTAAAAATATTTCAGTTATATGTTAAAACTTATTAATTTGTTATTACATGTACATGTTAGTACAAAAAAATGTAATTTGTTATAACATATTATAAAAAATAATTGTGTGACCTTTCCCAGCTTGCATAAATAAAAAAAAATACAGAACTTTGATTTTTTCTTAATCATTTTCAAATAAACTAATCATACACACGAATTGTAGAACACAATTTTATCAAGATCAACGTCAACTAAAACATTGGATTATGTCAACAAATTTATTTCTTATGAAAAACATTTATTAATTCTAGATAAAAAATATGATTAAATTTACCTTCCTAGGATTTTTTAATTCGGATATTTAGTAATAAAAGAATGTTCTGCATCATAATATCATGGATTCTGTTTGGTCTTTTATTAAAGATATTTTGATATGAATTGCCTGGAAAAAAACTTCATGCTTATATGTATACCACGATGGAAATTTTATTTATACATGTAGTTAACTCTTGATGACTAAATTTCCACCCAGTGTTTGTTTGATTGATTATTGCTTAACGTCCAGCAAGCCTATGTTGAGGACGAGCACAAACTCGATTATATATAACAACTATATAATATAGAAATGAGGGAAGGTATGAATTAACAGGGTCAATGAATTTATACTTCCACTAAAACTATGCAGAGTTTAGTAGGAACGAAAAAATGTATTCTTTTGCAGCGGCTATAGTACAATGCGCCTACCCTTTTTCGAAATCTACAAAAAAAAATATCTTCAGTGTACAGGGAGCGTGACACTCTCCAAACACGTTACCCACTACTGACTAGGTCCACGGTCGGACTTTCTGTATTATAACCTGGCAATCTCCGTAGAGAGGGCTCCCCCAATCCACCACTGACTAGGTCCACGGTCGGACTTTCTGTATTATAACCTGGCAATCTCCGTAGAGAGGGCTCCCCCAATCCACTACTGACTAGGTCCACAGTCGGACTTTCTGTATTATAACCTGGCAATCTCCGTAGAGAGGGCTCCCCCAATCCACTACTGACTAGGTCCACGGTCAGACTTTCTGTATTATAACCTGGCAATCTCCGTAGAGAGGGCTCCCCCAATCCACTACTGACTAGGTCCACGGTCGGACTTTCTGTATTATTACCTGGCAATCTCCGTAGAGAGGGCTCCCCCAATCCACCAACCGGTATTGTGCTGAGCACCTCTGTGGTTTGAGTGCTAAAAACCTCCACCGTGGACAAATATAAATAAGCTATAGCATAAATGCATCGTGAAATAAAAACTAAATAATTTCAATGCAATAAGAAGACGAATGTGGACAATACAAAAGACAGATTGATTGTATGTTGTTTAACTACAACTTGCTGACGTGTACTCGATATGAATATGTGATAAAAGAATGCCAGTAAGTGCATTGCTTTCTCCAGGAACTCAACTTTCCACCATCATAATCAATAGAACATACAACCATGACATAATTTATGTATTGTTGAAACCTCTACTTGGCGTTAATTACCACAGATCATAACCCTACTATGAATTGGAAACTGTTTATGTAACTCACTATTACAGTTTCTTGCCTCTTACTTATTATCATTCTTTTTTTGTTCAAACAGACGACAGGACATAAATGGCATGTGCACAAAATGCCTGTTGGTGATGATGCAACTTCCGGTTGTTTAAGTCCTAGTGGTCATTACAATCCTTTTAAGGTGGATGTTGATGTAAGTTTTTATATTACTAGCAATAGTTATAAATGTGTGTCTTTCTATATTGTACTTATTTAAAATTTAGTCCGGAGGGTTTTAGGCTGTAACCATTTGATTCTGAAGGTGGTTTGAAATATATTTGAGAATAGAAATTATACAAAAATAAAGAAAAGTATTTTTTTGTTTTATCAAAAAATTAAATAAACGTTTGTTAATTGTTCTAAATTCCAAAATGTCAGAAAATGGTTGTTTCTTTTCTTGGTTGTGTCATCTGTAAGTTATATTGAATTTGATATAATTAAATTTTATAGGTTATTTAGGTAGAAAAGAGTCCAGTGTCAAATTGAATTCTCAATAATATAAATACGGATATCGTGACAATGGATTTTTTTATGCAATTCTGTTATTTAACATCATCTTATTTGTACTATATTTATTGTTCATAACAGAGGTTGTATTGATTCCTTATCTTGCAAGTACAATTGTTTTAACATTTTAGAACAACTACGGCGAGTGTTCTTTTACAAACCCATTACGATGTGAACTAGGAGACCAGTCAGGCAAGCTAGGTCTATATGATATTGGAGGTGGGAGAAAGTTTTATACAGACGTAAATCTTCCCTTGGTGGGAAAGTATGGGGGTAAGTTACACAGTTAAGGACAATAGCTTTACACAATGTACATTGAAGCGGGAAAGAAGATGGTGTTGTATTAATAATTGATTGATACATTTTACCTGTTACTTTTCTAAAATATTTAAGGGGCCGTCGTGGTCATGATCGTATGGTGGTTGGATTTATATATACCTATTCAATCAGTGCCTATCACCACTAATGTTGTGAGTTCGAACCCCGCTCAGAAGATGTGTACTCGATACAACGTTATGTGATAAAGTTTATCAGTGACTTGTGACAGGTCGGTGGTTTTCTCCGCGTATACTCCGGCTTCCTCCACCAATAAAACTGACCACCACGTTATAACTGAAATATTGTTGAAAGTGGCGTTAAAACACCATAACCAACCATGAAATATTTCACAATTTGTATAAATTGATGTAGTATATGAGACGAATAAGTGCAAATATAATGTTACGGTTTTGAATCATATTAAGTGTAATATGGCCATTGAACTGTAGTCATCGTCTAACTATAGGGTGGAAATCATTGTGTTATTCTAACAGAAAGAATTTTCAAACTTGAAGGTCGCAATCATTGAATCATTGTATTTATCTTTGTGGTTGCAACCTTCAAGTTTGAAAGTGAAAGTAATTTCTCCTGCAATAATCCAATAGTAAGGTTAAGTTGAGTACAAGTAAATTAATCATAATGTCTGACTTGATGTTTTGAAACTTTCATGAATTAAGATTTCGTAATCGGCATTAAATTTTCCTAGAATGTCACTCTTTTTTTTGCATGACAGAATAGTCTGTGAAGACCAGAAATGTGCATTGCTTTTTTTGTTATATTTGTGATTACATGGCTCCTTAACTGTCTCATAATTTAGTGATTTCACCATTGTATTATTATACCCCCGCTCCCCGAAGGGGGAGGGGTTATACTGTTTTACCTCCGCCCGTCCAAGATATTTTTCGTCGCATTTTTCTCAGTAACTATTGACGGCAGAAATCTGATATTTGGTCACAAGCTTCATATAGGTATGTCATATTGTGGGTAGCGTTTTTGGACCTGTCAGATTCCGACTTCCTGTTTGCCGACTTAGTTGGTTTTTATACACATTGAACATATATGCACATTTTTCGTCGCATTTTTCTCAGCAACTATTGATGGCAGAAATCTGATATTTGGTCACAAGATTCATATAGGTACCCCATATCGTGGGAAACGTTTTTGGACCCATCAGATTCCTACTTCCGGTTTGCCGATTTTGTTGATTTTTATACACATTTAACATATATGCACATTTTTTGTCACATTTTTCTAAGCAACTATTGATGACAGGAATCTGATATTTGGTCACAAGCTTCATATAGGTATGCCATATCGTGGGAACCGTTTTTTAACCTGTCAGATTCCTACTTCCTGTTTGCCGAAGAGCGGGGGTATCATGAGTGAGCATTAGCTCACAGTTCATCTTGTTAAATATGCAATGCATAATTTCATGTATGCCATGCAAAATCAAATGTATACTAACGAATAAGTAATTCTGCTGAGGCAAAAGTCTCTCAGTGTGCATAATTATTTGTGCCATCACATGATCATTTGTACTATCACATCTTGACCACATTTCTACTTTAGCGAGTAGAAATTGCCTCAGGTTTGAGTAGATGAGTGGAAAAATAAATCTATGGTACCAATCCAAACGAAATTTCATATTCCTATTACTTTTACATCAACAAAAGTGCTGAATTTACCTCTTCTGTGTCGAGTTTTGTTGACTGTCGATTTCTCAGTGCTCCAGATGTATTTTCCATGTAGCACTGGTCGTTTCATTATGCTTGTTGTATTACTTTAACAGTTAAAAATTAGGGAAGACATTTTATTGCTATTTCTTTGGTTTTGTAGTTAGTGGAGGTTATCATCATTGTTAACAATACCATTTCATATTTTGATCATCTCCTCGGAGTCCACAGGGGGGAATAGAACCAAATATTGCAGAACTGATGTTTGTGAGGCTCTCTACAAAAAACTTTCCATTTTGTTTTGATTCTTGTTTCATTTGACAGATATTTTTTTTTATTTTCTCCTCCAAAACTACTGGGCAGTTATACAGAAATGATCTGTGCAAAAAGCATAGTCGCCATGGGAAATTCTTGATTCTGATTGGTTGAGACCTTAAAATTATTCACCTCTGAATCTAAAAGTCCGAATGGTTTCTAACTTAGTACAAACAATATATGCGTAAATGATATCAGAAAAGAAACAAAAAAGTTGTTTTTCACATTAAAGCATTTAATTCATAAATATGTTGTAGTTGCTGGTAAATCGTTTGTAATACATAGTGCAGATGATCCAGGTCTACGTGTAGCATGTGCAGATATACTGCCAGTCAATGGTGTTAGCCCATTAACAATGAACTTTGAAAAACACGCATTTATAAAGTAAGTGAATAATCTAACAATTTCTTGGAAATTGAAAGAAGAGTTTGAAGATAGCAAAAGGATAATCAGAATCGAAATCGAAGGACAGACAACACAATGGCCGAAAGAAAAAGTACAAATAAACATCTGCAAAACACTACACATAAAACAAATGATCGAGTAACACGAACCCCACAGACATTTCTGTTTGGATAGTTCGAGGTAAGACATTGGAATTGTCTAGAAATATTGATGATACACAAGTATATACAATCTGCCCCTCTACTGCTATACTAATATGGTAAAACAATACCAAATACCCATATTTAACTAAATACAGATGTATTACGACTCATCTATGTAAAAATACGGAAAATTGGATGTTTATGGGCCATTTCATTTTTTGTCCCATATAATATATAATTTAACAAATAATATCCCATTTTCCATTTAAACAGAACTTTTTCTGGCATTATCTTTGGATGGCTTTTATAAGAGTGTTCACTAGTTTCCTTTCGATCCCCCAGAAAACTGATATGACCAGACCACCACAATGCATCGTAATTTCTGATTGGTTGAAATTTTAGATATTTTTGAAGTGTTTTATTATTAGCATTTTTATTTTTAGTCCCCTGAGTATCTAATTATCCAGAACTTCGGGTTGGGGTCTCATTAACCGATGATATAAACCGGCAACATAATGGACCTGTCTGAAGTCAAAACCAGGGGCGGATCCAGGATTTCAAGTAAGGGGGAGCAGTTAAAAATATCGCGCCGAGCGGAGGGAGGCGCGAACATTTTTGGGGTATTCCGTGTGAAAAATCATGATTTTACGCAAAAAAATTATTTTTTTTTTCCAATTTTAGGGGGGCACCCCCACCCCCCCCCCTGGATCCGCCCCTGAAGACGTCCATGTCTATTTGATCTTGTGGTTTTAAATCACGTTATAAAAACGTACATATCAAATTTAGTGCACACGACCCGTTTCTGGAATAATCATTCATAAGGTACGATAAAAGCCAAAATATTTGAAAGCGAAATAATTTAAAAGTCTTGAGGAGCAGAATGTTCAAAGAGCCTAAATAGAACAGCCAAAAAATAATTGTTATATCGATGAGTTTTTTTTTAGGTCCTCCATGGTAACTACACTATCTACTGCCCTGAATACCTTCCCATCTAATTTAGCTGTTTCTGCCGCATCTGCTGTATCAGATTGTATGGTGGTGTCCGTTTATTTTACTGGTAAGTATTCTCCGTCAGTATTATTGTCAGTGTACTTACTGGTAAAGTATAATACATCAGATTGTATGTTGGTTTCAGTTTATTTTACTGGTAAGTATTCTCTGTCAGAATTAATGTCAGTGGTTGATTGATTTCTGGTGTTTAAACAATCAATAAATCAATCATATTAAAGGCCTATTGTCTGCCAAAACCGTAATTTTTCATACCCAAAATCATTGTCGTTTTCCGTACTGACCTTCATAAAATGAAGATTAAACACCGAATTATTGGCGAATACCTACGAAACGTTAAGATTCAAACAACATTAAACGAGCGTGACAATTTGAAGTGTTTGAATCTTAACAGCATTTTCCTTACCTCAAAGCTAAAACCCCGAGAGTTCCGAACTTTCGTTTTTTTTATAGGTGGCGCTGTTACTTTCACTTTGAATTTTTGTCATCCTGGACAATAATTCCGTTAACGATAGTTTTGGGTCTTTTTTGTCAAAAAAAGAACACCAATCGTATCTTTTGCAACATAACTGTTTAATGATAGCTTAAATAAATCATTATGGACAGTTAAAAATTTTTCAACAAAATCGTAGACAATATGCCTTTAAACAACAATTTCTTTCTCATCAGATCTACTATTCAAACCAGTTATTTTTCTTAATGTTTCAGTCATTTTACACAAAGCTCTGACTGAAAAAACCTTTAGAAAATCAATGCAGGCACATATTTATTTTTTAATGATTTAACTGTAAAGGTTCAAATAAGAAAGAAAGTTGCAAAATGTCTTTGTCAAACTTATATCACATTTTCATGATTTAAGTCATTTTCTGTATTACCATCCATACAATCCAGGTTTACAACATTTGATTCACACATTAAACATGAATCATACAGGTTTGTCTGCATTTGTCACCTCATTTTCATGGTCTGGCTGACTTTGTTGAATTCACCTCAAGTTTTCTCCATGCAATCTAGATCCACCATATTTGGTCCACACATCGATGTACATACCCGTATTATTTATGTATTTGTCACATTAATTTAATTGTAGTTTCATGGAACTTTGACTTGTATTTTTCGAAAATAAAATATTCCCTTGGACGATTTAAAGGGAAGGCCAGACCTAGATCTGTTTCAACTCGTGTAAAAATCTTTTTATACACTTTTAAAGTTCATATTTTCAGTATTCTACCATAAATTTATTGATATTATTTAATTCCTTTTGCGTGTGTGAATTAATTGGGAACATTTTCATCTTCTACAGCTGAGGAGTTTAAAACGTTTGTGGTATAGCACTAGATTTGTTTCTTTCCCGTTCACTTATCTTTCTTGTGCATTGTAAATGAGCACTTCCTTTATATAAATTATCATATCATTCAGTTATTACAAGCCTATCACCAATACAGCGTGGGTTCGCACCCGGCTTTGTAAATTACAAAAGGGTGCACTCGATTCGCAACCACAAGTGATAAAGTTTACCAGTTACTTGCCCATGGTCGGTGGTTCTCTTTGGGTACTCCGGCTTCTTCCACCACTAAAACTGGCCGCCATGATATAGCTGAAATAGTGCTGAAAGTGGTGTTAAAACCCCAGAAATCGAATCAATACCAATCATATTAATAATAGTATAATCTTCACAAGGGTGGGTAATCATGTAATCCGCGTCTCTAAGTATCTATCGTTTCCTATTACAAAAAATGTATAGTATTGAGGGGTTATTTTATAATGAAGGTAACATGTTTCCATTGACAGAATACATCTAAGCTCTTTATTATGAGAAAATAATGTTAATACATGTATATACAAAATTTGTATACATATACTTTTAGTGCATTGTAATATTACAACTAGTTCCGTGTTAAATGTAGCATTAAATATTGTATGCATCATTGGTACAATGTACTTATTAAATTTAAATATCATTTTATGAACTTATCTGATCTTATTTTACCTGTATGGAAAAGTGCTTTAATTTATTAAGCATCATGAATGCATATATTTACGTTATAATGACTAAAATATATGAAACACAGACATAGATGTTATATCATAGAGGCTGTTATTATGATAAACATACCCTATTTCAAATTTACCAACTGCTATTTTCAACTAATTAGGATTTAATTGAAATTTATTATACATAATATGTCCGTATTATTAATGTAAAATTTTAAAATGTAAGCTTTAATTCCATGAGATCGCTACTTGTATTTTTTTTTTTTTGCAAAATTTCCAGATTTCCATCTTTTTAACATCAATATTATAGAAGTCTATCCTGCTTATCTACTTTGCTCCCAAAAATATTTAAATTAATCGGCTACCAATCTTTAGACTATGAGCCGATCTTATGAAGGCTATTTTGCAGAAACGTGTCAAGTGCACTGGGTCGATATCTCTGATGATAGAACATTAGTTCCCAATGATAGCATACACCCAGTATCGTTGATTTGCAGAAACGTGTCGAGTGCACTGGGTCGATATCTCTGATGATAGAACATTAGTTCCCGATGATATCATACGCCCAGTATCGTTATTTTGCAGAAACTCTTCCAGCCTACTAGATATCTACGTTTTTATTATTATCACTGGGTCGACACCTCTGATGGCGGAACATTAATCCCCCATGACATCATGAATACGTCCAATATGATCAGTATAATAGAAAAAGTCAAGGATGGGTTTGGTACATCTGTCTTTTTTTCTTTTTTTTTTTCCATTCTTAACACATGTGTTTCCTGTTGTTTTGTAGGTAAAGATGCTGCTACCCTGAGGTCAAGTTTAAGCACTATGGTTAACAATCAAGATCCTAAACTTGGTAGCTATGTACAAACTACAACCTGTTGTTCATGTAAGTATAGAACAGCACATCTTATATCTCTTCATATAATTTTGTTTAATTTTGTTTATTTATTTAACCAGGATTACTAACAGCCAACGGCTACAAATAGCCCTCCTCTTCATATTAATTTCATATTGTTTTTGTTCCTGAACATTTCGGTATGTTTCTTTATGGCTAAATGTAAGAAGAGTTTGAAGATGCCAAAGAGATAATTAGAATCCATCAATTGAAGAAGGACAGACAAGACAATAACCAAATGACAAAGGACGAACAATGATCTACAAAAAACTGCACATAAAACTAAAGATCAGCAACATGAACCCCACTAAAAACCTGGGGTGATCTCGGGTATTCCAGAAGGGTAAGCAGTTCTTGCTCCACTAGAACTGTTGACACTGTTGTGTAAAGTGATTTATGAGAATAAGGAACCTACAAGTCTTGAAATATGAAATGAAAGTTTATGTATAAAATCTCTCAATAATCATGACATTCATTATGATGGGTAGAATGCATGTCACTAGTTTTAAATAATCTAAATAAAGAATGGTCGTATTTTATTTGTCAAACAAAAGTGAATGACAAGCTTTAGAGAAGATATATAGTATTATTTTGAGGCTTTATAGCCATAGAACGTCTGTAGTAATGACCCTTGATTTTGGCTTGATTAGATTTTCCTTTGTTACCATGTGTCTTGACATACAGTGAGGACTTTCAGTTGATTTCAGAGTAGGGGGAATTATATGAACACCAATAGATGGCATGCTTCTCCCACAACACCTAAATATCCATCCTAGTTGTATTTGTTTTCAGCTAGAAACAGTAATGGCCTTTATCTTAAAAGTTGTGTTTAATTTCAGATCACATCAAAAAGAAACACAACTTAGCAATTTTTAGGGTTTATATCTACTCCGTTTTCTCCTCATATCCACTCCGTTTTCTCCTCATATCTACTCCATTTTCTCCTCATATCTACTCCGTTTTCTCCTCATATCTACTCCGTCTTCTCCTCATATCTACTCTGTTTTCTCCTCATATCTACTCCGTCTTCTCCTCATATCTACTCCGTTTTCTCCTCATATCTACTCATGGTCTACTTATCTCACTCCTCTGTCCTAAGCAGTGGTTGTTTTACAAGTTTTACAATATCTGAGAAAAAGTATCAATTACACTTATTTTAGTTAGACAAAGCTATCTAACACCCTCAATTTAAACTTAAATAAAAATATATTTGAGCCCTCTTGGTGTGAGAAAACCTTGCTTAACCTTCACAAGTGTGACAAATACTATATACGTGTATCTCTCCCCTGTTAGTGGAAACAATTTTGTGGTGCTTCCAAAATCATCACACTGTGCTATGTTGACATCCGGTTTTTGGTAGGGGAAACCTAAGGAAAATTGATACACTGTTACAACATTTAGTATGAGATCAGTGTTAGTTTAAACAGTATATATTTCCTGAAATTTCAACACACAATTATTCCAATATATATACTTAAACAATGTTCAATGAGATTCAGAAACAAGTTATCATTGTTATTTAACAATGTATTTTTGTTGCTATAATTCGAGAGATGAAGGTAGTTGGGTTAACCAGTAAAAAGACATGTAGCAAATCAGTAGCCATATTGTTTTTCGATCACATTACAATCAATCTAATATGAAAATAAATGATTAAAGGTGGTAGACACATTTTGAGGGTTTTTGTAACTCTGCATTTGTAGTCATTAAAACAAAAAAAAAGGAATACCAAAAGTAGGTACAACTATCTTGTTTTGGGAAGGGACCAATCTTATTTTGTTGACGGAAGAAAAACCCTCTGCGATTCTAGCAATAGGTACTCTGAAACTGACATTACTAAACATGCTTGAGTTTGGTAGTGTTATGTTGAGTGACAACAAAACAGAGCATGTTTTTTTTAATCTTGTGTACAAAAAGTAGAAGAAAATAATAATCAAATGAAATACAGAATATCTATCCTTTTAATAAATTATATAAACATACAACTTAACTGTTTTTGAAGCATAACTTATTAAAGTGAATTCCTTAAATTATGATATTAAATACTTGTATATGACTTGCAATAACTTCTATACCTACTAATAACATATATACTCGATGTGTCATCTATCAGAACACTGAATACTGTCTAGTCACGGGTTTATTTATTTTTTGTTAATAATAAGTCTACACTTGATTACAATACAAGTACATGGAGGTTGTGTAATATGCCTAATTTTTCTTTTTGCTTGATTTTCCTCAGATATATTTCTTATTTTGTACAAAATATAAAACTGCATTTAAATTATTTTCAAGTATTAGAATAACTTTCACTTCCTGTTTTTATTATAACTATCATTAAAAGATAATACAGGAAGTCTCCGTTTTCTGTTATATTATTTATGACTTATAACCTGGTTTTTAACTAGATTAACACGACTAGTGGAGCAGAAACTGCTTGCACTTCCTTACCGAGTTCACCCCCAGTTCTGTTTCTTGATCTTTACTTTTATGTGTATATTTTGTAGATCATTGTTTGTCCTTTTTCTTTTGTCCATTGTTCTTCTTCGATTTAAGGATTCTGATTACACCTTTGGAATCTTCAAACTCTTCTTTAAATGTTAGTAAAGATATTATTACTGCTTTGTTTTCAGACTTTATCAATTAAGCTAGCGAATATACGATGACTGTTTGTGTTATCTCGCTATATGCTATTCTGTTACCGCGACATAACGACAAGACGATAGAACAATGGAGCGAGATTCACTTTAATGTCGTATTGGTGCTCTATCGACTCGTCGTGCCAGACCAACAACGCACAATAACGACAAAAATGGTTTTAAAAGGAGAAAGTGAAATTCATAATTCTCGGTCTGTTGCTCTTAATTATCATTCTGTCACAGTGCCATATAATGACAGAATGGTATTTAAGGTATATATCGTTCCGTCGTTATGGCGTCTTCCTGTTTACATGTGCAATAAAAAATGAATTGTACAATACTACACCCTTATAATACCAAACAATAGTCTTTGAATATGCTTAGATTGGAATTAATTTTGAAGTCTACTATTAAAAATGCTTTCATTGTGCATGTCAACAGGAAGAGGCCATATTGACAGAACGAGATTTATCTTAAATATAGCGTTATGTTGTTATGGCGCTACGAAAACATACATGTGATTTTCATTCATGATTAATCATGTTCAGTTTGAGTTCAACCAAGCCTGTAATATCTGGGAACTGTTCAATCAAATTTGCTTTCAAATGGCTTAGTAGATGCATGAAGATAATACGGTCTTGAAAGATTGTTCTCAAATTGTTTCACTTCTAGTGTTGGAGACCATCTTGGATTTATGATACACATTAAATCCAACACTTTGTAATTTGTGGATTTATTCTTTGAGAGAGAGATATAGTAAGTTTAAGAGGGGGTTTGGGTCCTTTAAGGCAGAGATTTTTTAGCTTCCTAAAAACGCTGCAAAATATGTCAATTAGTTTGTATACTACAGAATAATATATTGTGTAAGTTATGATTTGTCGTTAAGCTGGTGATTTATTGAATTTGTATATATTTTTCTGTTAAATATCAGACTGCAGTGGAAGTGGTAAGTCTTAGCATCTGTACGGTGTTATCAGATATGAACAAAATAATTCAGGAGTCATTTCAATATAATTTTAAAGTCTTAAACATTCACGTCTTGAAAGATAAAATGAAATCTGAATTACTGATAGTTTTGATAGACATACATTAGATTTACAGGTAGCTTCTGTTGTGTAGATTTACAGGTAGCTTCTGTTTGGTGTGAATTTTAGATTACTATGTAGATATTGAAAGCTGTGATTATTACATGTGATTTTCTGTACGGAATGGTTTAGTTTATGGTTGTTTAACGCCACTTTCAACAATATGTCATTTATATCGTGGCTGTCATTTATATTGCTGGAGTACCAGGAGAAAACCACCGACCTGTCGCAAGTCACTGACAAAGTTCTGTATGGAATGTTGACTTCATATACATTATATTTCTACATAATACAAGTGTGGACACAGAAATGTGCTGTCCAAAAGGCAAGTGTGGATGTCAATATTTCATATTATTTAACTT
>MJUT01060698.1:73211-87598 GCA_002080005.1 Gigantidas platifrons | reverse complement strand
TATATATATTCTGGACCCAAGTGCCTGTGGTATATACAGTGTATATATATTCTGGATCCAAGTGCCTGTGGTATATACAGTGTATATATATTCTGGACCCTGGACCCAAGTGCCTGTGGTATATACAGTGTATATATATTCTGGACCCAAGTGCCTGTGGTATATACAGTGTATATATATTCTGGATCCAAGTGCCTGTGGTATATACAATGTATATATATTCTGAATCCAAGTGCCTGTGGTATATACAGTGTATATATATTCTGGACCCAAGTGCCTGTGGTATATACAGTGTATATATATTCTGGACCCAAGTGCCTGTGGTATATACAGTGTATATATATTCTGGACCCAAGTGCCTGTGGTATATACAATGTATATATATTCTGGACCCAAGTGCCTGTGGTATATACAGTGTATATATATTCTGGACCCAAGTGCCTGTGGTATATACAGTGTATATATATTCTGGACCCAAGTGCCTGTGGTATATATACGACCGCTCACTTTCCTGATTTGGTACAGGCACTTCAACAAAATGTGGTAAGGTTAATTAATAAACTAGTTTTATGGGCATAGATTAAACCTCTCCTCTTATTGAAATGACGCGGTGTTTTCCACATGTGGTTTTGTCATTTTAAATATTAATGATTGCAAACATTTCAGATTTGTGCTTTCAATTGGAGATAACATTACTGGTTGTTTTTTTTTATTATGTTAACTGGCTAGTTTAATCTTGCGAATAAAATGTGTTTTCTTCTTTGTTTTTCAGGTACACAAGTGGTATCTATTCTATGTATGATTCTGGCATTTGTAATACAGAGATTTGTAACCAGCTCATGACACAGTATAATTTACAATTAATACTTGAATAATTAGACTGCATTATTTCACGAGAAATAACGTGGAATTATTTACTAATTTATGTGCATTTCTGTAACATTACCATAATTTTCATTGTGCATTATGTCATATAAGTGCTGAAGAAGACTTTGTCACTTGTTAATATTTATATACCATATTCACAAAAGACTCCTGATACGTGCTAATGTGGGTCACGGGTCACTGTGAGTAGCATATGTAGTCATGTGAACAGATACGGTGTTGAAAAAACTGTTGGTACTCATGATATATTGATAAATGCAATACAAGTTTATGTTTGTCTTCAAGAAATATGATAGACAAAACCATGTGTGAAGTTTTACATTTTTGTATGACGAAATATCTCCGATTTCTATGTAAATTTACGAATTGAAGTTTTAGAAATACCCACAGGTAATTTTAGCGATGTATTTTTATCTTGGACAATAATGAGCGTCTTGATTGGATGACCGATTTAAAACACACTGAATCCGTATGGTTTAGCAAGGTTACTCAGGTCAATAGTTTATAAATATAGAATCTTGACAATGTAAAGGAAAGATGCTATGTTATATTTATTCATTTGTTTGATTCTGGAATATTGTTGATCATTGATTTAAACAAGAAAAAAGGGGGTGAATTTTACAGTTAAATAAATGTTATGTTTCGACAGTTTAAAGAGAAAAATATAAATTTGTTGCGACTAAAGCTTAAATCAGCATTAAAAATTGAACAAATATCAGTGGTTTTATAAATGAGATTATCTTAAATAGAAAATCTGAATTAATTATTTATTAATTTATTATTAATGATACAATTTTATATCCCTTGGGGGGGGGGGGATTTGAAATAAAAACACAGGACCGGACTTTAAACAAAAATAATAATCCAGGATTATTTTTTTATTTAAAAAAAATCCAGGACCCCTGTGTCCATGATTTTTTTTTTTTAAAGTTAAATGATATGAAATGTTGACATCCACACTTGCCTTTTGGACAGCACATTTCTGTGTCCACACTTGCCCTCGGGGAACACTTGTTTAATAACAAAATATACCTCTCAAGCAAGTGATCTCAACCATATAATGCATATATATACCCCCACTGGATTTCGAAGGATACCAGACTATTAAATATTGGTTATATAAACCTGATACAATGTATAATTTAAAATACTGAGGATACCAGACTGTATTAAATATTGGTTATATAAACCTGATACAGTGTATAATTTAAAATACTGAGGATACCAGACTGTATTTAATATTGGTTATATAAACCTGATACAATGTATAATTTAAAATACTGAGGATACCAGACTGTATTAAATATTGGTTTATATATATTTAGTCTGAATAATCAACCCAACAGTGTTGGAACAAGGATTTGTATAGTATACAAATGTACTATACAAATCCTTGGTTGGAATTATATTTTCAGCTAGCATATGTTTGTTCTTCCCCCAGAGGGATTGAATACACACCGTTGGTACACAGCTGCACCAATTCACTTAGCATGATACTATTGATGTTTTGTGTTGCAGTGATGTATTTCTCAGAGATGTAATGAGAAGTTCATATCAAAGATATTGTAATAATGTTTATCGATGATCGGACGGCCAAGTCGACATCAGTGATATCAATATAACACACAATTTTTACACATAGCAATCAACAATATTTCTTATTATTATAATATCATATTACATGTACATTGTATTTAAAAACTGTTATTTGTCATTTCATGTCACATAATTCAATTATCTAACTCCTGTAAACTGAGTCTTATCAAAAATAAATATGTGCATACCTTAGATCACAAGGAATATGTGTAAAATAACTTGTTTTTGTTTGGAAATGGAGCTTTCATTCACACCATTAAACTTGACTACAAAAGAGATGATTGCAATTTTCCCATTGTAAGCTTTCCATTTATAAGTAGCAGCAGCACCTGCATATGGATTCAATATTCCAGAGCTCATGGTTCCTATCAGGATTTCCTTAATAGAGGGTTACTGCTAACAAGGAAGGTACTGAATCAAGGGTTCCTATTGATTAAGTTGAAGTCAACACTTCAAAAGTTTTACTGTCGCCACCATGACTTGGTTAACCGTTATGAAATATCTGTCACAAATGACCACAGATATGTTCCACTTGTCGTAAGCACTTACCGATCCTTTCCTCATTCATGACTTGTCACCAGCTTTGTAACTAGAGTAACACGACAGGTTTCACTAGTGGAGCAGGAACTGGTTCCGGAGCACATGAATTCACCCCTGATCTTGTTTTCTGTGTAGCGTTTTGTAGATCTTGTTTGTTCTTTTTTTTTGCAATTATGTTGTCTGTCCTTTGATTTACGGGTTCTGATTACCACTTTGGTATCTTAGATTTACGGCTTCTGATTACCCCTTTGGTATCTTAGATTTACGGGTTCTGATTACTCCTTTGATATCGATTTACGGGTTCTGATTACCACTTTGGTATCTTAGATTTACGGGTTCTGATTACCACTTTGGTATCTTAGATTTACGGCTTCTGATTACCCCTTTGGTATCTTAGATTTACGGGTTCTGATTACTCCTTTGGTATCTTAGATTTATGGCTTCTGATTACCACTTTGGTATCTTAGATTTACGGGTTCTGATTACCCCTTTGGTATCTTAGATTTACGGTCTCTGATTACCCCTTTGGTATCTTAGATTTACGGGTTCTGATTACTCCTTTGGTATCTTAGATTTACGGGTTCCGATTACCACTTTGGTATCTTAGATTTACGGCTTCTGATTACTCCTTTGGTATCTTAGATTTACGGCTTCTGATTACCCCTTTGGTATCTTAGATTTACAGCTTCTGATTACTCCTTTGGTATCTTAGATTTACGGGTTCTGATTACCACTTTGGTATCTTAGATTTACGGGTTCTGATTACCCCTTTGGTATCTTAGATTTACTGGTTCTGATTACCACTTTGGTACCTTCAAACTCTTAAGTTTCTTGTTTCTGAATCCCATTGAACATTGTTCAAGTATATATATTGGAATAATTGTATGTTGAAATTTCATAAAATAAATATTGTTTAAACTAAACTCTTAAGTGTTGTTGTAGACCCATGAAGTATATTGACCTCAAACTTCATCCTCTGTCTATAAACACATTGATTTGACATCACCAAAACACTATAATTTTGTAATATATTACACTTGTGGATGTATTTGAAGAGTTGTCATCTCAATTGGAGATTTGATGATAGCAATTACAATTTTACTGGCAACAAGATATGTGATCTCTAAGAAACATGTTTTCTTACATGTGAAGATTTTATCTTGCAAACTGGAAAAGATTTTTATATTGATGAACAGCTTTGTCATTTAATAGGGTCCAGATTCTAATCTTCAATCATCTAATTGAAAATTAACTTGTTGATGCTATGATATAGCTGAAAAATTGCTGAGTTGCCGTTAAACAACAATAACTCACTCGCTCTAATCTTCATCCAATCCATAATACACTTGATCCATCAACATTCTGATATGTATTACCAGATAATGCAGATAAATACAGATAGAAATCTATATACAATTAAAAAAATATCTAGACGAAAACATATTTTATGTTATAATTATTATAAATGCAGAACTATTCAAGTCCTGCAAAAATGTTTAAGATATACTAGTTCTCACCCGACATGTAAATGGCATCAGTTGTGTAATGATTTAAGAGTGCTAGCCTAGAGTGTGGTAGACTGTTCCAGTTCAGGTTTGGTGAAACCAAAGACTATCAAATTGGTACTTGCTGCTTCTCCGTTAAGAATACAGCATTAAGGAGTAAAGAGCAAAGACTGGTTGGCTCGGAATCAAGATAATGTATCTGATAGGAGCAACATGGCTACCCGCGGATTGTTGTTTCAGTGAGCTAGCATTATACTGATCCAATTAAGCGTGTTGGTCTAGTACAAAGCGTCTTCGGCTTGAGTACTGTAGATTATGTGTTCGAATCCCACCAGACTATAAAATTAGTATTTGTTGCTTCTCTGTTAATCATGCAGGATACAAAAATGGTTGTTTCAGTCGGAATGGGGCAGTAGTCCATCTATGTGTGAACTTTACACTTTAAAAATCCAACTGGTACAAAACAAATACCATCATCATTTTATAAAAACATAGTATGTTCTTGTCATGATTTGTTGGCATTAAAGAACAATCAATCACTCTTTCAAGAAAACTTGACCAATGTTCACAATTTTATCATGTCGAGTTCAGCTAATCACTGCTTAATGGGACATTATAGAATCGGAGAGTTATGTCTCCCATATTGTACATAAGTCTCTGTATCATTGGTAAATCTACCTAGGAGAATGATGTCACTGTCAATACTGTTTTGATCCAGATTAAATTGTGAAGTTTTTTATACAGAATCTTGAAATGACAGATATCATGCCCAAGCAAAAGCAATGACTATTGTCGATATTTAGATCCAAATTATCACACAGAACTTCAAAAGAATAATAGGTCTTTCCTATAAGACATTATAAGAGATGTAGAAGTATCATTCACAAGTGAGAGAGTGCAGGACATTTCCTCTTTTCCCTTTTTTATCACTGGTTCTGATTGGCCATGCTAATTTACATCAAAATAACAAATTCTGATGAGATCTATCAAAGTTTCCTCATTTTGTCACAGTAGCTTCAGAAAAAAAGATGTTACCATACGAATATGATGTTGAACATGTAGTGATGACGATGACATACCACATGGTCCATTGCATCAGGTGGGCTAAACAGGAGGCATTGGAATTCACAAATTGCCACAACTGGAATGGAATAATGGATAGGGTCTGGCAATTTTGTCTTGAAATGAGCGACCAAGGACCATTACTAACATCTATTGCTCATTTTGCTGCTGCGTTAAGTTTTCTTTTACTTGCAAGGAGTGTGGCGGTCATACCTGGTGAAAACCAACGACCTGCGCAAGTCACTGAAAAACTTTATTCCAAAAATTTGTATTGAGTACTCCTCGCCATGAGTGGGATTCAAACGTTAGTGGTGATAGGTACTGACTGCATAGGTAGCTGTAAATCCACGAACATGATGGCCCCCAAGACAAATAAGTGTAATTAATTTGTTATGGTTTTGAATCATATTAAGAGTAATATGGCTTATATATATATATCAACAAAATAAAATTCATGTAAGTTTATTACACTATTCCTTCATAACAATAAACAAAAAGAAATAATGCAAAAGATACATATATGTATTAATTTCACAAATTGTTACCGGTAGTCAAACCAATGACCAACTCATTTACAGAATATAATAATATGAGGATGACATTGTAAAAAACAAAAACTTGATTGTGTAGAATGACTAAATTCAATAACATGACAAAATGCATGTTTTACACTGGCACATGTGTGTGAAAGATGATTAAATGACAATGAGCTGATTAAAAATAAAAATTTAAATTTATTTTCAAATGTGATTATCTATCACACCTCAATCAACAAAGTTAAAAATTATATATTTCCTTCCCAGTTGAACATAATGTGGGTCACTACACGTGAAAAAATATTTTGGTTAAAAGAATCTTTACATACAAATACCATTGCAGAATTAGGTTTCCTTTCACTATAGATCAAATTTAGTACACACTAAACTATTTCAAATTAAGCTTAAAATAATAAAATTATCACATCCTGTTAATATATTACCAGTGTGCATTCTTAAATCCCTTCTTTTAATTAAAAGAAACATCCTTAATTTGAACCCCAAAAAATCACAGTAAAATCCTGAAAACTGAGAATATGTCATGAGTTCATCGAATCTCTTGTCTTTGCTTGCCTGATGATAGCAAATCTATTGCATGCACAAGTTAACAAATTAAAATGAGTTTGTTTTTTGTTTTTTTTTAACAAAAATTTGCATATAGGATTAACCATATTAGAAACAAGAAAATGAACAATGTCCAAAATATCTGCTTACACATATAAACTTTTATTTTTTAATGTATAAAAATTCAATTTTGATTGAAAGCATAATAATATTCTCACAACAAAAAGTATGAAATTCTTTGCTGAACAGTACAATTATCTAATCTTAACTTTCCAAATCTGTATCTTTTTATAGCATTTTGACCAAGAAAAATATTAAAAGCAAGTTTGATGAGATGGACAATTTTGTAACATGCATTATCTGAGAAATTTTCTAATATTTATTTTTTGAAATTATAATTCTTCCCGCCATTTCAATAAGAACATTTTTTTTTATCTATTTGAACATTGTATATCAAATTTGAAATCAATTCAATATGAAAAAAAAAAAAGAATCAATCAACGATAGTTACAAGTTTTTTTTTCAATGGCTTACTTTTCAAAACAATCATGTTGCTAAGTGAAACATTGAAGACAAAAATGACCCATATGAATATAAAATGTGACATGATGAAATAACACAAAATGAAACAATGATTTTATAGAATACATATATATGAAATAAAAATTTTAAAAACCAATTTGGATATATTAAGCATGTTAGTGTGAAGTATAACCAAATAAGAGTGGACATAATACCAAGTTTCTTACTGAATCCTATATGCTTAAAACAAATTTGAAGAGAGAAACCCTTTCATATTTAAGACTCTTGCATTCAAATAATATGGTTTGCTTGTTAGGAAAGCAAATAGAGATCAAAACACCCAAATACAAACCTAACACGTATTCTGATAATATTATCACTTCACCCAAATACAAACCTAACAAGTATTCTGATAATATTATCACTTCACCCAAATACAAACCTAACAAGTATTCTGATAATATTATCACTTCACCCAAATACAAACCTAACAAGTATTCTGATAATATTATCACTTCATTCAAATACAGTCAAACCTATCTTATGTGACCTTCAAAAGGAAACAGTGAAATATGATCACTTAAGACAGGTGGTTGCTTATTACAGGTGGAATTGATATGAAATGCACAGTAAAGGGAAATAAAATTTAAAGTCACATGATACAAGTTATTGCTTGATAGAAGTGGTCACTAAAGTAGGTTTGACTGTAATATGAAATCGATAAAGGGGGTCTAAAAGTATGTAGCATGAAAAGTAATAATTATCTAGACAACAGACCTGTCATATGACCACCAAATTTTGCAATTACAGTCACACCTGTATTTAGAGGTCACCTTTGGGACAAAGAAAAAGTGGCCTTATAAGACAGGTGACCTCTTAAAAGAGGTTCAATTCATGTGAAATTGTTCACGACAGGATAAGAAAAAGGTGACCTTTTAATACAGGTGACTGCTTATTAGAGGTGACTGCATTGGGCAGGTTTGATTGTGTATTAAAAATGAAACTGCTTGCCTTTTACATTTAGAATTAATAGTAGATTTCTACATGAAGTTTGTGAACTGTTTATATAAAAGTCATGAATCCTCATTCAATGAACAAACTTCCTTTTACACTACCTGTACTTTATTTTTCACAATTTTCAAATCCACACACTGAATCACTTTACCCATAATCCTTTATATCATTAGTCAGTTACAACTTATTGCAATCTAATGGATGTAGTCAAAAAAAAACAAAATGGACACATACTATCATCCTGATAAATCTTTGGCTTCAAATAAATCTTGGTCATATTTCTCTGCTGTGACAATTCTTCCACCAAAATATCTCCCATTTAATGATGAACAGGCCCTATCAACTTCTGTAATAAAGAAGGAAAAAAAAGAAATTGTAAAATAACTCAGTTCTTTCTAATGTATACTTAATTATGCAATGCTCTGAAAGTTTATTATACTAACAAAATTAAATCGAAATGGTTCTTTTTTTATATACAAATTGATATACCATATCAGATTTATAATGGCAGTTGAGAAGAAAATTATATTTTTCTGATTATCTTATTTTGAAGAACACCCAACAATTATGACCTATTTGTAGTCCTGGAAGAGTCTGAATCTTCCAACTACTAAATTCACCTGAATAAAAATCAACAGGATATATACACAGATACCAGTACTTGTTTATGAACCTAAAATGGGCATGAAGGTTTCTGTTTGACTCTAAATGGTCTTGAAATCTTCTGTTTGACTCAAACTAACACTCTCAGTGAAGCAGATTTCATACTTTAGTGACACACATGGAAAATTAGTGGAGTAGATAGTTTACACTCTTAATGGGAAAACTGAACTACCACATTAAGTGGAACAGACAGCCAGCAAAACTCAAGTGGAGCAAATATCCACTATCTCTCTAAATGGAATAGACAGCAAGCAAAACTCAAGTGGAGCAAATAGCAACTATCACTCTAAGTGGAACAGATACAAAATTAGAAATTTCAAATTAATATTCTACGTTAAGACAACAAACTAAACCACTGAAGTTGTGAGTTCGAATCCAGCTTAGGTGAAGTGTACTCAATACAACATTATGTGATACATTTTGTCAGTGACTTGCGACAGGTCGGTTGTTTTCTTCAGGCACTCTTATTTCCTCCACCAATAAAACTGACTGCCACGATATAATTGAAATATTGTTGAAAGTGGCATTAAACACCATAACCCTAACCCTTTATCTATTTCTGTATAACTTCTATAATATTTCTCAAGTTTGAACACATTATTCACCTATTTGTTTGGTAAACTCCACAAAGATTTTTACAATAATTTCTGCATCTTCTTCCTCTCCTTGCCTCTCCTGGTAAATAATTACACGATTGACATTTCCAAATTTTCCACATTCTTCCGTCACTTCACTTTCAAGTTCATCATCCAGATCTTCGGGACCAACCATATTTCGTAACACCATGACATGAAACTGTAAAGGAAATAGAATTATTTTTAGAAAATCAAAGTAGTTGATACCTCTGGATGGATAAAATGTGTGTGAAGAAAATCTTAATATCAATTTTCTGTGCATGACATGACTTTATACAAAAACCCCTAGCACTAACATACAAATTATTTTCAATATTTAAAACTTTTGCATTTTTTTAAAATGTTTTTTTTTTATATACATGTATAATGTGTTAGCATTTTGAAAATTATACAAATTATTTCTCCACAATTGTGCCTCATTAATAGACCATAACTGTGTTCTGGTCTTTCTTTGTATTCATTTTGATTTCATATTTATTACCTCAATTTGAAATATTTAGGCATTTTCTAATTCATAATAACAATAACACATCTAAATAATAATTGTTTAACAGGTTGTTTTCTTATGTCCTATGCTATAACAGACCTCTGAATTTCTCATCAATTTCTGCATGACCATATGTCGTGCATTTGTTCCACTGATTTTCATACTCTCTTGTTGTTCCAATGTCTGAGACTGATCTTCTTCTGCTGCTTTCTTCTTGTCTTCTTTATCTTTCTCATCTTTCTTTTTCTCCTGAGTTACCATAGGGGGTAATGGTATATGTGAGGGCATTGTTGATAGTGTGGCTACAGAAACAACTGGTCCACCTATTGTGATAATTAATACATTTTTAAAAAGGCAAATCATACTCAAATGAATAAATAATTCAAACATGCAATATGACTTATCTGTTATAAGTATCAGTTATGATTTATTTTGTCATAACAGTCATAAGTACCAAGAGATCCTATCTTCTTAGCTAGTAGTCAGTTAGCAATGAGCATTCACTGATCCTGATATTATACTGTCCATGTTTATGTTGTCATTCACTGACCCTGATATTATACTGTCCATGTTTATGTTGTCATTCACTGATCCTGATATTATACTGTCCATGTTTATGATGTCATTCACTGGCCCTGATATTATACTGTCCATGTTTATGTTGTCATTCACTGATCCTGATATTATACTGTCCATGTTTATGTTGTCATTCACTGATCCTGATATTATACTGTCCATGTTTATGATGTCAATCTTTGTTGTGATAGTGTGTAGTCTTTTTGTGTGAAAGTGAATCTGTTTTTCATTGAAATTTATACCTGTGAATATATATGTGTTGAGATCCAACTATCAAGAGGGGTAGGGTTTGGATTCCCATTAATTGGGTTAAACCCTGCTACAGTTTTGTGCATGTCCAATATTGAGACCTGCATTTCCAAAACCATATGTTGTGGTACTTTTTTTCTGTGCACTAAGCCTTGCTTGTAACATACAACATTTTGGTCATATATTTAGGAGATGACTGTATTGTATTTGAAAATTTCACGGCATCAATTGGAGATTTGATGGTCGCAAATTGAGTTTACTGGCAGCGCAATATTTATGACCATTAAATCGACAATTCATGCCGTGAAATTTCCAAACACAATACAGTTATCTCCATTCTAATGTAATCATGTATATAGATATGTATTGCCACATTATTGACAAAATAACGTAAGCGGTAATCAGCTAAAATTCTAAAAATATCTCATGCTATTTCAACTGTGGAATTGATACTGTGAAATTTACACCATTAAGTCAACAATTAATGCCATGAAATTTTCAATTACAATAGTTATCTCCATTATAATGTAATCATGTATATAGATGTGCATTGCTACATTATTGACAAGATGACGTAAGGAGTTATTGGCTAAAATTCTAAAAATATCTCATGATATTTCAACTGTGGAATTGATACCTTGAAAATTACAGCATTGTTCAATCACAAACCAGGAATATTAAACAACTACATTAGAATTACTGCTCTCCGACACAGAAAACGCATTGATTATTTATCACTACACTCAAGTCACAAAATAGATTCATCACCTTTACTGTGGGACAATAGATTTATGTCATTTGACTGTGATGTTTGTAAACAAAGACAGTATGAATGCGTGTCTTATCCACCATGAGAGAAATATCTCATGGTGTTAACCAACGGTGTGGCAGAGGTGATGGTGATTGACATGGGAGACCTAGAATCCTTTACATGGCGATTGATATTTACCTCTAAGGTCTCATAAATGACAATGTGCACAAAAAGCCAGTCATCCTCCGATTGAAATATAGATTATTATGTTATGGCGTTTTCTTTCCTCACTTTGCAAAGGGGGAAAACCTGCTGTTTCTCTTTAGCTTGACAATACTAAATTCTTATAATTATTTACCTGCACCAATTCCTTGCTGAACTATAGTTGGAGGGGGTACTACAGCACCAAGGGCAGGAGTAACTATCCCTACAGGTGGAACATGAGTCGGTGACCCTTCTGCCTTGTTAAAACCTAGACCTGATGGTTCTGCTATTCCTGGTGGTGCCTGAAATATTGAAAATTTATGATATAATGAATTTTGTTATTCTACAGAAATTTAACATTTTTTTCCCCTCAATATATTAGTAAGAACAAAAGAGATGACACTCAGCGTTTTGAGTCACTTACTCCACTAAAGAGTTAAGAGAACAAACAATGCATCTACTCATTGTAAGTGCATATATATTTCAATGGATGAGACCAGAAGTTGTTACTCTTGAAATATAAAATAAAAAATCTGACCCATTCATCATTAAGTAATACGTGTATATTAACTTACAAAACCAGATATCTGTGACTGTACATCCATAGCTGTAATTTTTGCTGTTACAGCGGCAGCAGCCACAGCAGCGGCTGTAGGTAATGTACTTGGGCCTGCTGTTGGCTGTAAGGCATCTGGTGGTGTTATAGCCTGTAATAGATTGAATAATATATATACAATGTATATTAAATAATGCCATTTTTTCTTATAGTAGACAGAGATTTCTTAATGTCCTCTTTGACTTCATATGCTTTCTTATTTCAGATCAGAAAATTAATCTTTTTTTATCTATTAAAAAATTGCACTTTAAACTACAGTACTGGACTTTGTCATAAAGAAACAGCATTCTCCCATAATTTTATTAAAACTGATATAAAAGCTTGTGTTTAAAATTCTTCATGTAGAATTGAGAGCAATAAATATACAGACAAAAAAGTATTACTGTAATTTCTTGTAAAAAAAAAAAGAGGAAACATTCATTATAGCTTGCAAAATAATAAAAACTTCATGGGGCTTTTGAAAATGACAAGAGTCAATGCAGACAACAAATTCTAAAAGAGGTCTTTAATCAGATTTATGGCAAAATATTATTATAAATTACCACGCATATGTTCCTTTTGTTATAATCACTATCTGATCCTTTCCCTCATTCATGACTTGTCACCTGGGTTGTAACAAGAGTAACACGATTGGTACCACATGTGGAGCAGGAACTGCTTATCCTTTCGGAGCACCTGAGTTCACTCCAGGTTTTTAGTGGGGTTCATGTTGCTTCTTCTTTAGTTTTCTGTGTAATGTTTTGTAGATCGTTGTTTGGCCTTTTGTCCTTTATCTTTTTGCCAATGTATTGTCTGTCCTTTGATTTACGGCTTAGAAGTACCCCTATGGTATTTTCAAACTTTTCCTATTGGAAAATGTCCATCAGTTGGTTATGAGGAGGAATGTAGTAAAGTTTGGATAAATTCCATTAAATGTGGTAAGGGGAGTTAAGGCTAAAAAATTAACAACTGGACCAACAAGGAGGTGGATACAGAAGACAATCTAAGATGACAGATAGTGTGTGATTCCTGCACATCCTTGACACTAAAACTGTTACCTTGCCAACTCTCAGGTATTGTCCGCCAAGATCAAACAAATTCATAGAAGCTACAGCATCCTGAGCAGCTTGTGATGAATCATATTCTATAAATCCATATTCCCTGCAAAATAAATAAAAAAAATTGTAAATATCGCAATTTTTCTTTTAATATTGAACTAAAGCATATATTCCATGTTTAATTTCTTCACGTAATTTTCTTTTTCATTCACATACATTCAGGATGATAGATATTTCAACCCTATATAAAGAAAATATTATATATGATGAATTGTTCACCTTTCAACTCTAACTAACATTTACATCTTTTTCGGCCTCGAAAAATTTAATACAATCTCTTTTTGGAACAACATCAGGATGACTCAAAAAGATAATTGGGCAAGATATATGTCCAAAACAGTGCTGAAATCAAAACTGGTGGGCATCTGGAATTTGGACCATTTGGAGCTCTATTAACACTTTGGGATGGCTTTCCCTAATCCCATCCAACATCTGCCAACCAACATGTCTTGAGCGCAGGGTTTCCGCTGGCGTGCGCCATTTGCGCATTTGGCGAAAAATCTATGATTTTGGCGACAGAATATTTACTTTGGCGCAAAAGATTTCGAATGTTCATCGTCTGTTGTGGCGGTCATTTTCTAGTTCGTTACTTCGGAACGCCCATAATGCTATTCGGAAAGCTTCGAATGTTACCCATGAACTGATCAAGTGACAGAAAATCGATAATCAGCTGTTCGTAATGTTTATCTGTTGATAGGATAATTAACTTGTAAAATATATAAAAGGTAAGTCAAACAAAGGTGTTCATTAATGGTCTCGGGTGAATGACTTCTCTCTGTCAGTTCGTGAATTGTTTTCATATAATTTTAGAAACTTGTCATTTATTTCAGCACTATCGTTTTAAACGCATCGAAATTTTTAACTCCATTTTACGTTTTTAAAATG
>MJUT01060698.1:54267-70491 GCA_002080005.1 Gigantidas platifrons | reverse complement strand
AGTGCCAACAATTTTTGAAGTATTTATGGCTCAAAATATTTTAAAGTGGCTCAAAAATTTAGTTTTTGGCTCAAGTGTTGGCTCAAACAAAATTCAACCCAGAGGAAACCCTGCTTGAGCGACATCCATGAAATTATACTAATGTAAGCAAAGAAAATGAATATTGTGTGTGATTTCTTTCTTTAAAATATTTCAGTTATTTGGTAGTTGAAACAGAAGTGCTCAGAGGGAAAACACAGAACATCTGGAAATTACTGACAAACTTAATCATATAAGGTTGTAGAGAAAATATCTATTCTTCTATGGACAACAGTTGAATTATCAGACCTAGTGGGTGATAGGCAACAGTTGAATTATCAGACCTAGTGGTGATGGGCAACAGTTGAACTATCAGAACTAGTGGTTATGGGCAACAGTTGAACTATCAGACCTAGTGGTTATGGGCAACAGTTGAACTATTAGAACTAGTGGTTATGGGCAACACTTGAACTATCAGACCTAGTGGTTATGGGCAACAGTTGAACTATCAGACTTAGTGGTGATGAGCATCAGTTGAGCTATCAGACCTAGTGGTGATGAGGATGAGCATCAGTTGAGCTATCAGACCTAGTGGTGATGAGCAACAGTTGAACTATCAGACCTAGTGGTGATGAGCATCAGTTGAGCTATCGGACCTAGTGGTGATGGACAACAGATGAACTATCAGATCTAGTGGTGATGAGCATCAGTTGAGCTATCAGACCTAGTGGTGATGGATAACAGTTGAACTGTCAGATCTAGTAGTGATAGGCATTGATTGCAGTAAAACCTGACTAAACTACAAAAAGTCCAAATCTTGGAAATCTTTGTTAAATTAACCTGTAAAAACCAAACACTTGTCTATTTCGAACACAAAAGTTGGTCCCAAAGGATGATTGGTTTAGACAGGTTTCACTGTACCATCAAATTAAGTGAATTTTACAGATATACATAATACTTACTTGTGCTTTCCTGGTTTTGTAGGTTCTTTACAGATTTCACATGTTAAAATATTTCCAAAGGCTTCAAATACACTGTAAAATATGAAAATCAGAATTCAATTAAATATAAAACTACAGATATATAGGTTTGGTTTATGGTGTATAACGCCACTTTCAACAATATTTCAGTTATATTGAGGCGGTCAGTTTTATTGGTGGAGAAAACCATCGACCTGATCATTCATACACAGTTTGGGCTCAATCAGTTTAGTAGTCTTTAAGTAGGCATTTGGAAAATTTTCAAATATGGTCGTATGCTAATTTTGTTCAGCAATGGTGGCCATCTTGATTTTAAAATAGACAAACACAAACTTTTCATTTGTGTACAGTTCAGGTTCAATAAAGTCAAATGTTCCTGGGAAGATATTCCTATTGTAACAGCAGCCATGTTTTGCTTTGTTCTAAGGTAATGTTTACAAATGGAAATATTGTAGTTTGTATTCTTATACGATATAATTTTATTCAAATCTTTTCTTTTGTTAATCATTCTCTTGAAATAAGACTTTTGAGTAATTACAGCCAGTAAATACATTCAGTAGGTATAAATTGTCACTGATGATCTATCATCGGTCCGTGTTGGTATAACGATTATCGGAAAATGTGACCGATTCCCATCGTTAGTATTGATTTCATATTACCTTTCTAAAGTTGGCATTAAACACCAATCAATCAATCATATTACCTTTTAATATCATCTTCTGTCAAATCCTGATGTATTGATGCTATATATATTCTATTGTAATTTTTAGCTTCTTCTGCCAACTGTTCAATAATGGGCTGGGCTTGTGGCATATTACTTGGACGTCCAACCTGCAGAACAAAACAAAAATGATCATGTCTTTACATAATAAACATTTTGTTCATTACTTTTTTTCATATCTATTTGTCATGGGCATAAGGGATAAATACTTGTTATACAAGTATTTTTTGTTTTTGAAAAGAATGCTTAAATAATGATGGTCTACAGTTCTACCAATATTAACAAAACGAACAACCATCCCTCAACTCTATCATTGAACACAAAAAAGGACTATGACGAATGGCTTTAGAAATCAAGGTCCTGGCTTGGGACAAGCACAAAAATGTGGCTGGCTTAAACCATTTAATGGGTATGGTTGTGTGTATTTGTATATTACCTTAATATTTCTCCCTCCAATCATCACACCATTCATCTGTTCTAACGACAGTTGTGCTGCTTCAGGTATGTCATATTCTATGAAGGCGAATCCCTTATGTTTGTTCGTCAAAGGATCCCATGATAAATTGACTGACTTTATTGGACCAAATGGCAAAAACGCTTGTTTAATTGTGTCCTCTTTAATTTCAAAATTGATACTGCCAACATATATCCTGAAAGTAAACGCATAAGTAAATTATCAGGAAGAAGAAGTAAATTAACGATCATCACAATATTCCACACCTGACTATTGAGTACCATGGCAGGTGTCTGTCTTATAAGAACCAGGAACTGCTTTACCCCTTGTGAACACCATGGTTCACCCCCATTTTATTTTGGGTAGAGTTCATGTAGCTAATCGTTTTAGTTTTCTGTATTGTAATTTTGTTTTGTTTTCGTTGTCTTGTATCCATTGTTGCCTGTGTCTCTGGGTTATCCTTCTTGATTGCCCTTTCAGTTTTTGTCTAAAATTTAATCCAAATCATACAGTGAACATATGTGGGACCAGATCTTTTCTTTGGAATATAAGGAGTTTTAGTATAAAACAGGGAACATTAGCAAAGATTTCAAAGTCTGGTCTCCCCCGAGTTCCTGTATACACAGGGTTCAATTTATCAGTGACAGGCACCCTGTGATGGAAAATGCATGCTAGATGCCTATGAATATTTTTCTCGTGGCATGGATAGACATATACTTGATAGCTATATCCTTCAATATTTTTAAGTTTAGTGTTATTAAAGCTGAAAGGTAAAATATATTACTCATTCAATAATTGAATTCAAATCATAAACATTTTAAAACATGAAAAACATATATTGTTACCTGCACATTAGGGCCAATGCTTGCTGTCTCTGTACTGTGTTCTGGAAATTTTGCATTTGCTGAAAGTAAAAATATTTATTGATTACTTATAAGTATTACCCAGAAACAATGTACACTACACTAGAATATTTTACGGACATACTGAAAACAGCAATCAAGAAAGTAGAAACGGGATAACAACTGCCATTGAATTGAACTGCTTGGAAAATCACAACACTAAAAGCATAGTCATACCATGCCAAATATAGTTCCATCAATAGGTAAAAGAGAAGTTGCACATAAAAAGTCAATGGGACAGATGAATGAACAAATGATCAAGGACAATCCAGTATACCCCCTTCACTCTAGAGGAATGGGGGCATAAAAACAGAATAAAATGTGATTTCTTGAAATGGTTGCAGCTTTTTAAGACAGAAATATCTTAAATGCAGACTGTTACTACAGAATGAGCTGTATTACATTGTATATATATTTCAGATTTTCTATGTGTTCCGTGCCTATCACAACTAAGGTTATTAAGTTTATTACTGTCCATGACATTATGTGATCAAGTTTGCTAGTTAGCAGCAGAAAGTCAATGAATAACCAAACTATTGTAGAATGTGGTTTTACACAATCATAACCATGAACCACAATCCAAATCGTCAACTGAAAAAACTTTTGTTTTCAAATAAAAAATTGTTGTGACCGTTTTACACAGAACTTCCAATCACAAAAATATCTAACTTAAATTATACCTGATGCTGATGAGCAATTGTTTGTTTCACCAATACACTTTTGATACTCTGTTCCATTGCATATTTCTTAGCTCTTTGAATGGTTTCTTGTTGTGAAGAGGAAAGCTTTGGAAGAACGAATGGCTTAATGTCTCTCTTGGCACCTGGTCCTTCCAGTAAAGTTCCAGACTGGTCTGCCTGAGGTCCTCCAATAGTGCCATTGAAATCTAGAAACGAAATAATAAAAGTAAGGAACATTTCTGATGTGCCCTTCCCCCCTGAGAAGAATTACATAAAGCAAGCCAAAAATATACAAGTAGGTTAAATTTCTCCCCAAAATATCTACATTAAATTTCTAATAAATATTTTAAAGTAATTACCGGTATTCTCAAAAAATTTTCATTGTGCTTACTTCACATGTAATTCTTCTGTTTTCATGGTGAAAGGTCGAATTACTTCGTTTTTTCATTTTTCGAATCTACATATCCCTATTTCTTTATGGTCTACTGTTAACATTTTTAAAAGCCAACGAAAATCTTTCAAAATTTCAACTTTATTCTTTTTTTTTTAATTTCTAATCATCGAATCATATAAAACAAGTCTTAAAGGGCGAGATCAAATAATACTGCAGCAGCTATTTTAACAATGAGACCAAGAACTTCAATATCTGGTTTAAAAACAAACAAGTTATAGTCCTTGACCACATCTTACTACAATCTTTACCGATATCTCTCCACCTAGGCTGCTGTTATGGCAACAAGCCTTCAATGATTTATGGTCGATGGCGCATGTTTTTTCGCTCGATACTTTTATATGAAAAACACAGAAGTAAAAGAAAGAAACCATACATAAGTATTCTCAAAAACATTCCATATTTAATGTACATGTAATTATATATAATTTATGTAACTAAAAAAATCACATAATATCATAAACTAATGAGAATTAAAAAGGAGGCATGTTTTCAAATGTTCTTTAAATTGTAAACTGCAAGCTAATAATTTGAAAATAAGAAACACTTGTCTCCCGTGCAATCGATTTCTTTCATGTTAAAAATCAAATGTACTAAATGTTGAAAGTGTATACTAGAACATCTTAAATCAATATAGCTGAAATACTGCAAAGGTTGGCATTAAACACCAATCAATCAATCTAAAGAGCTAATGCAGAAATTTGAAGAAGAGTTGAAACATAACTCCTTTTTTTTAGTGCCATCCACATTCATGTACACCTGTAAATTAAAAAATATATGTTAATTTAAACACCTGCAAGAAAAGAAAGTTTTTAATAAATCATAATACATATATCTGACCTACAAAAGATTACAAACTCTGTAAACAGGAAAAATAATTTTATAACTGTTTTGCTAAATCAAATTTTTTGTTATTTGTTTAAAATTAAAATGAAACACCACTAAAATTGTGGTAAATTTTTTTTTTTGGGGCGATTGAAAAAGAACATTATTTGCTGTAACAAAATTATAAAATTATTATTTCCGAATTAATTTAAACACAAAGTTAGCATTACTCGACAAAGATAATAGATGGATAGTGTTAAAAGTGAAACTTATTTGCAAAATATAAACAAGAATCAAAACACAATACAACCCCCAATAAAAAAACACTTTTAATTTAAAAAAAAAAACTTTCACAAATAGTTACATCGTTTAATTGCTGTGCATCTGCACCCCTCCTCCACCCCTAAAAAACTTAAGGATATAAATTCAAATCTGTACTACAATGTGAATGGGTTACAAAAGCTTTAATTATAAAACTATTCCTTAAATGATCATAATGTGGTACATAGTAGTTTCACATAGAAAATCATCTGAAGATAAATGAAATACTTATTATACTCTCGTCAACGAGCAAATTAGAGGAATCTATCAGCTTCTGAATTCTTGTCTTTATCAAGGTTGAACAGATATGAATAAATATTTCACAACAAAGAATTTATCAAACAAGTGGAAGACAATCCAAATCTTCAATTTTTGTTGAACATAAGAATCTATTTCTTTTGTAAATAATGCCAATACAAAATACATCAATACAGATAGGTTAGGGTTATGATGTTTAACGCCACTTTCAACAATATTTTAGTTCAATCGTGGCGGTCAGTATTTTTGGTATATGTAAAGTGTACCCTGAGAAAACCACCGACATGTCGTAACTCACTGACAAACTTTATCATATAATATTATATCGAGTACACCTGGCTATGAACGGGGTCCAAACTCACAACTTAAGTGGTGATAGGCACTGATTGCACAGTTAGTTGTAAATCCAACTACCATACGATCACGACCATGACAGCCCCTGTCTTACAAAGAAAAATATTATAAACAATAGATTCTTATATGAGAACTTTTTGAAGATTGGGTATATCTTCTGTGAGGTGAGAAATTTGTTTTCCTGCAAGTGAAATGCAGCAAATCAAGGAAATTAACACAGAATTTATTAAACAAGTGGAAGATATAATATTTCTACTTCGTGGAATACAAGAAGATATTTCTTCTGAAATAATCAAAATATAAAATACAGGGAATAGATTATTTAGATGTGAATAGCATTGACAAAAGCTTTAATATATGTTTTACTTGTTTACTGGCCCCTGCAAAACATGTCTTCCATAGGCTCATATGGAAACCCAATTTAGCAAAATATAACCTTATAGAATGCAACATGATGAAGAAAAATGATAATACCACATAATACATTATTCAGCAATATGGAATGTTCCAGCTATCTTGAGTCTTAAGAAAGGATATTTTAAATTCCATTTCTTCTCATAATTCTTTTAACTATATACTTTGTAATTTTAATATACTTTAACTTTATTGAAACTTCCAATATAGTAATTTTTTTTCAAATAAAAAGTAAAAATAACGAATTATTCTTGCTGGAACATCCAATACAATATTTTTTTTTAGAATAAAAAGTAAAAATAAAGAGTTTATCTAGCTGGAATATTCCTTACAATTCAATCTGTGAGTACCTCTACAATTTGTATTGTACAAGGTTTAAAATCAAATAAATGAAAATTTCCCTGTCTACAACACCAATACTCAGTGTGCTATTTTAAGATCAAACAGATCCATTTGTTGATGTTTAGTCACATCAAATTTACTGTTCACCAGACTCTCTATTAAATCCATGTTATTTCTCTTTTCTTTTTTTTTTGGCTCACTGTTTCATAATATTTTCAAATAAAAAGTGATAACTTATGGTACTTAAAAAACTACTTTAAAACTAATAATAAAAAAAAATGGAAAAAATTGTGCACATGACACTTCCTGGGACATAACACTGAAACCATCAGAGGAATATCAACAAAATTCCAAACTGGCATATGTACTGTGGTAAAAAAAAAACATTGCGTAAAAATCTCAAAGCATTTGGCTGAGGGACCATAAATTTAGAGCACAAACCAAAAATATGCCATTTGTAAATTTAGGGGCATAAGTTTAACAAGATCAATATTATTTTAAGCCATTAAACATGTAATCGTATATATTGACTGTATATCTGTTTTCCCCCTAGTTCATTTTTTAGTTCCTAAAATGTGTCAGCTTGTCAACAAAATAATTGTATATACCGGTAGTAGAACTGACTGTAAATAAAATTATCATGGGTTTACATGCATAGATACAATTAAAAAAATTTCTGAACCAAATTTATGAAAAAAGAAGTCTTCTATGGCTCACCAGTCTTTATATGTGGTCAAAGGCAAATGATGGCTAAAATCTCAAGTCAACCAAAAACTGTTATTAAATAATTTTAGTAAAGATTTTCAATCTAGAGAAGATCTACCAGAAACAACATGTGGCTTGTATCCACTTAGCAATCTAACATATTTTAAGGGGGAAAAAACATCGAGACTATCAACAAGAGGCTTTTTCAGCTATGCTTCCAATGTCAAGAATAATAAACCAGTTAGGCCATTCAAACTCTTTCCATATAAAAAAATTATTCCATTCTGCACACTGTACTATAAAGAATGCAAAAAGTCATCCCATCAAGACCTTAAAGGACATATTTAATTTGGTACAGCAATGACTGTTGCACAGATGCCAAGTGATGTCAAAATGTTTTCTGTCAAGTTAGCTAATAAGTGAAACTTCTCTAAGCAAGTTTTTCAAGATTATGAAACATTATCACCACAAGTATGTGTACTATGAAGGCTTAGAGAAGTTTCACTGCAATGTCAATATATTAAATTGAGAGAAAAAACATTTTAGAAATCTTGGTGCAACTTGAATATTATTGAACCCATCTACATATGGGAATCTTCAGTAGACAATGTTACAGCTGTTTATCATTCCTGAAAGCAGAAATCAAATTCATATAGGTTCACGGTGTAGCACATGAAAGTTTCGATTACATTTGGCGGATGTTCATTTCGAAAATAACAGACCATTAGCTTTCTATAATATTTTAGTACAATGTACTGCTGACTTAAGATGTTGAATTATTCATGGTACCTACATCTAAGCAAGCTTAACATGTAATATAAATCAAGAATTGTTTATTTCTGTCAATAACAGTATGACAATCACCAACGATTTATTTCAGATCCCCATTACGAGACAAGTCTGATATAATCTAATTAGCAGACTTTCCCCCATCAAAGATATACTGATATTATAATAAAATTTACAGGTACCTTCCCAGTAAACCGTTTACAATCCTAGAATAACGCAGGAGATGAAAAATTGGTTCAAAAGTTCTGCAAAGTTTGCATTGATTTAAGAGTATGTATTGTATGTGATTATTCCCCATCAATAAGACCAATTGAAATTAATATTCATATAACTGTAAACCTTTTTATTTTATATATATATTTCTATTAAATATTTTATTATTTAAGGAAAAGTTGATATTGTTGAACAGGTTATACGATATAACCTGGTTTGGGTCAGTTTACGCTTAATAAACTGCGAAGATATGATACCTTCTTAAAAACCTACTAATTTTTTTTTTGGTAAAGAAAAAAATTATCATTGGAGTCTTTAATCCCAATAAAAATAATTATCGGAAATTTATAATGTTTTCCTTTGATGTCATTGAGGGATATTTTCAGTATCAACGGATTGACCATGATAGTAGATACTGATAATTATACGTCAGTGTGACATCAAATATATTGTGATGTTGCCGATAAAAACAATAACGTCAGTTTTGAAGGTCTTGAAATACATTATCATTAGTTTACAACTTGTCCTGTAGGACTTGCTGCGATACTAGTGCTAATGTCTGTCTCGACCTTCATAACTGACATTATTCTATGTATATATATCCCATCCCAGCTTTGCAACAAAATCCATTGGCCATCTGGATATTCTTTTGGACAGATCTATGTCATCTCTGGCCACCTCCAATTGTCAGATTACTGCAAATATAGAGAAAGAAAAGAAAAACTCTGTCAATTAATTTGAAACATGAATTCTTCTTCTTACACATATTAATGTTCTGCATATCAAATTTTGTAATGTACATATTTTTTCCCAAGTTAATTCCTCTTAGAACGTGGTAGTGTGGGTATGTTAGCTTTAGATTTACGTACAAACGACATCATGAGCACATATCCTTTTGTCTGTCAGCACATTCATAAATTTTCTTCACAGTAAAATGTTACAGTACAAATGTAAGTTATGGAGCTTAAATACAACTTTCATGTGCAAAAAAAAAAAAAAATACCGAAAGTCCTTAAAACGTGTCTATGTTTATAAACAATTATATACAAAGATAGGATATATATATATATATCAGTCATAAAGAATTTAAAATATAATTATTGTAACAATTGGTGTTCTATCACTGATACAGGGGATCTGTCTATACAACTGGTTCCCATCTGTTCTTGATACACGATCTGGAAACCTGCATTAAACATATAAAACAGAAAAAAAAACAGTATTAGATACATTGTTGGTACATTTTGTCATTCAAGAAAACATGCAGGTTTAAAAAAAATATAAATATCTATATTTTATAACTAATAACTATCAAGATTAGCAAAATATTTATTTTTTTAAATACTGATAAAGTTGGCATTAAACACCAATCAATCAACCTTTTTTTTTTCAAATCAAGGTAAACAATTGAATTAGCTTTTGCTAAATTACTTATAAATTTTATTTATGGTATTCAAATTGAAATAAATATGTGAGAAGTAATTTTGACAGCATAAAATAAATAGGAGAATATGCACTCTAAAAAAAAATGCAATTGTGTGGATCAAATCAACAAATTGTATAGAACCTGCATGTTTTGTACACTTTCTATGATATATAAATACAAAATAAATAAACCCTTAAAATTATTTTTTATCAAAACATCATTTACATGATAACAAATTCCAGCATGACAATCAACAAAGGACAATGATATAATGATGAGCTTAGGTACACCCTTATTGCTATTAAAAAAAAACAGTTAATTCTGTTGAAGATTTTGGTGTGGCCCAATGTTAATAATTGGACCTTTGAGTTCCATGTTTACCTGAAGCTTGAATCTTCATCATCTTAATATCTGGTTCACCCATGGACATCTGAAAGAAAAGTAAATGATATAAGATATAAATTGCTGCATTTCATTACACAGGACTCACCAAATCAGGCGAAGTGGGTGACTTTTCCACCTTGGTTTCAATGAAATCACCCAATTTCTGTCAAAAAGCGAAGTTTTAGTCACCCTGTAGTTAGTCCGTAGTGACTGATGGTATTTTTTTCACCAATAATCATACTTTTTCTTCAATATTCACACAAAAGGAGCACCCACATTCCTGAAATTTGACCCATACAAGGTTTGATGTTCAATATTTTATTCCAAACTCATTAATAGCACCCTTTTAAAGATCATTGTGCAGCACGTTTGTTTTGTAAAAGGTAGGGGAATATGTGGTAGTGGGGAAAGAAACGTTAAAATTTGGATAGATTTTCGGAAGACTCCCAGATTTTCCCTCACTTCGCCCTTAAGTCAAGAGAGAGAGAAGTCAAGTCGCCCTGTTTTTACTATGTGCGGTGAGCCCTGATTACAAGTGAAATTAATAACATAATCATTAATGTCAATCTAATTATAATCATATCTCACTTAATACAGTGATTGGGATTAAATTTTTTTCAATTGAACTATGGCCCCCTTTCCTTCCTTGTCAATGGGACATTTTTTATATGAATGGGCCATAATGACAGAACTATGCGCCAAAATCCAGTGTGAAAAATAATGTAGAATAAAAACTTTTATACATATAATAAAGTATTTGCAACAATTGTCAATTTTGTTTTCCTTTTCTATTTTCTACCTAATTGGAAGCTTCACTCCAAAAATCAACATACATTTAATGGCATTTAAGAAAAAACAGACAGTCCGAAGATGTCTACCGTCAAAAACAGTCATTCCGAAGGTTCGTCGGACAGTGACAAAAGTCCGACAAAAAATTGTCTTGGACCGATAAAATAATCTTAATCGTTGGACCAATTGACCGGTTAACATATGCCAGGAAGTATTTTATTTTTGGCAAGTTTTCAAACAATTGTCAAATCAAAATATTTGATCAATGCTCTCATCGTAAGTTCAGCTTGAGTTCGTGGAAAATCCCAGTTCTATTTTCAAAATATTGATATGGGGACTTCAGTAATTGTCGAAAGGGCATTTTAAATCCTTAGCTTTACTACGCTTTAAATAACGAAATTGTGCATGGCTATATTTTTAAACGCCGCTGACGCTGTGACTGAGAATAATTCAAGGTTTTAATACTAGTTACCCACCCCACTCTTTAGCGACCCTCAAATGAAAAACGACTTTGGCATCAACACGGATTTGTTTACGTTCGTTCTCAGAGTTATACTAATGGAAAAGACATGTCCGTGTAGTTTTGACAGAACGGTTCGGCTGTATGTACGTCCGACTTCATCAGAGAACATATGTGCGCGTATGCAGTGTGGGAAACCATTTTTTTCAAACACTCGCCAAAATGGCGAGTGGATTGAAACAAGTACTCGCCAAAATGAAATAGAGCTCGCCATGTTTGGAGAGTGACATTTTTTTTAAACTCGCCAACAAATACCAAATAAACAATACAGTAATGTTCAACAATTTATTTTGCAGATTTTGACAAGTCATTAACTTGGTCAAAAAGGATCAACACTCTCTTAAGAGCTGCATTGATCTCTTATTCCTCAATTTCGTTGTCTTCGTCTTCATCAAGTACGGAAGCACAGACTTTTAAGTTTTGATACGCGGTATAAAACATGTATGTCAAATCTGGTTCCGACACATATTTAACTTTTTGTTTTCGCGTAGGTTTTCGCTACGAATTCGTTTGAAATATTTCAAAACCAAATTATTGTATTTGCATTAATTTTAAAAGTCATCACATCTATTTTTTATGAAACAATATTTCATTTAATCGTGAAATCGACCTTGGCAAAATTATGCGGGTCGGGATTGTATACTTAATTTTTCTGTAGAGAAAGTGTCACGATCTCCAACGTTGGAGGTAAAGATAGATACGATACATGATGGAATGTTTTCTTATCGAGCAATGATTAATAAAATGTTGGATAAATGACACAGTTAACATATATTTTAACTGTTTGGGAGATATGGTATTTTAAAGCTGTATACCAGTTATCGTGGCGAGCGTTTTCAAGTTCCTACTCGCCTTACAACTGTTACTCGCCAGACCGGCGAGTATAAAGTGGATTGTACTCGCCACCCGACATTTCCACTCGCCTTGGCGAGTTGGCGAGCGTTCGTTTCCCACACTGGTATGACGCGGAGTTTTTATGTGGAAATGTGCCATTTCATCGGGTATTGCGACTATGGCGCGTGGTAATCCCAATCACTGCAGTTAGGATATCTGAGGAAACTCCATTACAGGTCACTTGCGAGGATACCCTATGTACCAGCCAACAATGAGACTGGTAAATTTGTAAAAATATGAAAATGTTACTAAGCTGCTTTGCATGCTACGACAAAAAATACAGCGGAAAATACCTGTAGAAAGAAAGAAAGAAACGAGCAATTTGATTGGCCAAAACAATATTTATAATATCATTATATATTCATGACATAAGGTCACTTGCATATTATGGTATTTAACACCACTTTCAACAATATTTCAGTTATATTGTGGCTTTCAGTTCCATTGATGGAGGAAAACCGAGTACCCTGAGAAAACCACTGACTGCCGCAAGTCACTGACAAACTTCATCGCATAATGTTGTATAAGAGTACACCTCGCCATGACCAGGATTCGAACTGACAGCATTAGTGGTGATAGGCACTTGTAAATATCACTACCATACAATCACGATCACGACAAACCAGAAATGTAACCTGGACGCAACTATTGTCTTAATTATGACGTCAATTATTTTTATTGATGTTCATACAGTAAACACTGAACAACAGCCATACACCTTTTCACTGCAGGCATATATATTTATCTAAGCCAAGGTGTGTGCAGGTGTATTTAAGTATGACATGTTTAAAACAAACAATGTTTGTTCAATTAAAAAAAGACAAAAGTTTGGCTAGTATTTTAACTGTTTTCTTCACAATATAAATAGGATATAAATTGATACACACGTTATATATACATATTTAAAAGTATGGCAAACGGATCCACTATCACTATCAGGACAAAAGTGTATTTATAAAGGGCGAACAGATCCGTCTGTGCCTGTGCCAGGCAGTGTGGCAAGTACAGAATTTTCATATTCAGACTCTCTACTACGAATTAGGAAATCAAGTATTACAATGATTCAATTCAAAGGATATGATAACAATAAACAACTGCTGTAATTTACCTCATCATCCATCATAAAACCATTTTGATTAAAAAGAATGCTCTCGTTTTCGGTCGCCATTTTGTCTCTCACAACGTTGGGATAACATAAAACCCGGTATGCGGGTTTCCGATCTAAATGTAATGAACATAAAACCCAGTATGCGGGTTTCCGATCTAAATGTAATGTGACGTGCTCCTGTAATATTGTCGATTCCGATATTCGTTTTAGAACTTCACGGTTCTACGTTCATGGGTACTAAGGATTTGCTTTATTTTACTGAAAATTATATCACAGACTGAGATTTTAAGAAGAAATTGATTTCCTTGTAAATTCAAATCCAATCAAATAAGTTTTATTTAAAGTCGGCAAGACACAAACAACATAACATAAGCTCGCAATGAGCTTTTGAACCGACATTTATAAATATTACATAAAAAACATACAATACCTTTACATACAGACACAAGTAGCACATACATGTTCATAAATATCAAACATGCACAATTAAATTGCAAAGCAGGTAATACAAATGTACAAAATGCAATCGGAAACATAAAAACACAGCAAAGTGTGCACTTTGCAAAGCACAAAATAAAGCACACAAATAAAATAATAATCATAAATGCAAAGCAAAAAAAAATAAAAAGCAGAAGACTGAAAGTTTTGGTATACTGCCCCGTCACAAACTAAGAATTTTGACATGCTTATATGCATGTACAGGATTTACCATTCCAAAAAGAAATAAGATTTTTAAATTCATTGAAATTAGAACAATTTCTATAATTGCCTGGAGGTGAATTCCATAAGACCGGAGCAGCATACCTAAATGAACTCTTACCGTACCTTGATGATTTTACCTGTGGCATCTGTAATAGTATAGATTTGTATATAGAAAATTTTATTTATGGTATTGTTTTTGAACTAAATTAGATAATACAGGTGGTGCTAGACCATTTAAAATATTGAATGTTTCAAGTGCCATATTGTTCTTATTCTTCTGATATACTGTGTTGGCATTTTTGCTTTAACCCGCAGTAAGTTTTCCAGGGGCGGCGCACCCGGCGCGCCCCCTAAAATTGGACAAAATATGATTTTTTGGCGTAAAATCGTGATTGTTCACACGAAATACCACCAAAATTTATTTTAAGTGCGCCCCCTAACTTGCAATCCTGGATCCGCCACTGTTTTCATAAGATGCCTCATAATCCTGGTAAACAAAACGTAGAGCTCTTTCCTGTATCTTTTCAATTTTCTTCGTATTAGTTTCTGAGCAAAAATGCCAAGAAACTAATACGAAGAAAATTGAAAAGATAAAAATTAAAATGATTACCTAAAACAACCAAAAGGCTGGAATTAATGGTTGCCACAATATGTGTGTTATCGTATCTTTCATAGTCTGTATTACTTACATTTGTTCAATCATGATTATAAGAAAATTTAAGTGGTATTATGTTGTAAATAGAAACTACAGGCAATGGACGAAACTATTCGCATGATTCCAAATTTGCCATTACATTTCTTATACTACATTTTTTTATATCAAAATATCACCTTGAAGTTAGGTCATGTTTTAATAATGTTTATCAACAAAAGCTAGATTGAATATGAATTTTTCTGTATAATTGCTAAATAATTTCATAAGCTAAAAAATTGAGAATATACAAGTTCAACCCGTGACATAATCATCTTCGTCCAAAGGTTAAACCATCGATAGTACTTTTTGCAAATAAATGATTTATAATCGCCTTTAAATCAAGAGGATTCGAAAAACATGCTTAAAATAATTATCTAAAATTAACTACCATAAACTACATCCTTTCAGGGGCGTATAATTAATATGTATCTGACCCTTTTCTGTTGGAAAAAAAATTGTGAAAAAACGATGGTTTTTATATGAATCATGCATGGCAAACATTTTCCCTCAGTATCAGTACGAGCAATGCCGGATTTAGGAAAAATGAGGTCCTGTGCTAGTGAATTAAGTTATGAGGCCCTTTACTTGGGTCCTGAAGGAGGTAGACCCGGTAGGTGTACACAGGCGGTCAGGCATACATGTTCAGGAAATCTAGGAATTGCTAAAATATTACGTTATATTAGGTCAGACATGTACACTGCGTCTTTTGGCAGGAAGATGCCCCCGCCCCTGGACAGGGGTCCTTAGCTGCAATAATGTAGCTCCTGTGACAAGCGAGCATTTAGGGTTTTATTATTAGAACTAAGGGATCCTGTACTTAAGCCCACAAAAGTACAATGGTATAAATCCGGCACTGAGTACGAGTTGTCACCGCATGATTTTTATATTTTTGTGTCTGTCGAGAGACTGATCATCTTTTGATTTATCGGGAGTTTTTATACTTTGCGCTTGCTTTCAATGTCGTTGATGTAAGATGAGAATAGACTTGGTTCAAGTAATGATGCTTGTGAACCCCTCATAGTCCACTTTAGCGCTGTCTGAAGTGTTCTGTTGATTGGAAAGACTTTTATCCAGTATTAATCACAGGCATTTGACCGATGGACCTTAATTTCCCCGTGTTTGCCACGGGGGTACGTATTTTCAGGGCTAGTAACGATGTAGGGCCTCTATTTGTGGGTCCTGGGTCCACACGAATACTATAGAAAAATACACAATGTAAGAAGCAAAATACGTACCCCCGTGGCAAACACGGGGAAATGAAGGTCCATCGGTCAAATGCC
>MJUT01060698.1:39339-50125 GCA_002080005.1 Gigantidas platifrons | reverse complement strand
TCAGCCAATCAAAAAGCCCGTTAGAACTCTCTCTGTACACAGATGTGAAGTAGGCCACCCATCTCGTGTACGACTTCGGATTTTCACGCCGTTTTGTTTTGGTTCGTGTATGATACCTCAGCAGTTCGTAGGCCTACACTAACAAATGGGGTCTCTTTAGAAAGGAAAATTACTTGACTTTCGACTAGTGAAAACATTTTTTGAAAATATTAAGACGTTCCAAAGTTACGATCAATTTAACACGACCACTTAAAAAAATGGAAGCAAGTGAGTTCCTCCCCTTGTTGTATTATATAGTATTTTTTTTTCGGACGCACCTAGCCCCTGTGGTTCGGCCTACTGCATCATTAACAGTACATCTATTAACCAAAAATCTTGACCGAGTGTGGATTCAAGTGATGGTCAACAATCCCATCAATATCAACAAAACGAACACTCACCTCTCATATTTAACTCATTGTTCATGCTATATCTATTGTTAACTTTCACCACATTATTTTTGTTTTGTTTGTATACTATATCTAGTAACCATGGTAACTAGCTCTTCCAAGTCCCTTCAAACATAGCATTGTTCCACTGTATGACAACACCTCTATTACACTGAAGTAATCAACTGCTTCTACATCCTAGGAAATAGGTCTGGTAAAATTAATATTAATCTTTTTAAAGAAAAGTAGAAACATTCTTAGAACCTGTCTTCAAATCATTGTAATCATTATGTCAATATTCAAACCCGTAGTTGTTTCTGGTTGGTCGATTGAACTTCATAATTACTTCCGGGTTGACAGTGGCTGTTCACTTCCATTTCTATTTGTGCCATTTTTCCCAACTAAGTAAAATTGAAGGTGGTTGATTGTGTTTCTGTTCAAATGGATTTATCGATGATGAACCAAAAACAAATAGTTCACTAATTCCATCCAGTTTTTATTTGATTGATCCCAGAGAAAACTGACTGTAACCCATTCAACTTTATGTCCTGTTCTATCAAGGATAGTCGATCCTTGAAATCTGTGGTTTCCAAGGATAACAATGCAAACATATAATCAAGTTTAGTTAAATCTGGTTTCTTTTCATTAAACTTAAACTGCAATGGATTATATCCCTTGTTTTTTAGTTCGATTACCATCTGCCCCTCACTGTATTGATCTGGTAAAAATGATACAAACACAAGTCTAGCTGGATAAATCTCTTTGAAATACTTGTCAAATAATTCTGAAAACCTGAAAAAGATATGAAGAGTACCAGGATCACATGTGTTAAGCATTTTTTTTTTTTAACAAAGTGAGAATCCTTAGTAGAGGTTCGTTTGATGTTCTCTCCAATCAGTTTTATATTTTAATCTATACCATTAAAAATCTTTTGAAAAATCGTTGAATGAAGTTATGTTGTTATCACATCCGTAGAGTTTTGTCCTTTGAAAACCAAGAAGGACCTTACTTGAAAGTCGATATTTTGGTTGAAATACGGACTATTAAAGTCTAGAATTTGGTTGAATTGTGACTAATAAGCGGAATTTTGACTCCCACCAAACGATCACGTTTCGACAGGTAATCGAAATTATTCAAAAACTTAACCCAGCATTGAATTTTGGTCTATCCACATTCAAAGAAATCAATCTGATAAATACAGCAAAACAGCTCAACAAAACACGAAACAGTTTCTAACAATTGGTTTGTCAAATCCAAACTAGATATGAAAATTTTAATTCACTTACCAGTATCCTTCGAACTGTTCATTTTCCTTTTCATCTGTAACTATTATAAAGGTTTTCACTATTTCTTTCTTTTCATAAAATTGGTACAGACTGGCCGCCGGTGCCGTGGCATGGTCTGCCACTGTTGTCAATGCTAATTCCAAAACCTGATCAATATTTTGAGGGAGATATGGGGCATCCCTGCTGTAGTCGTCAAAGAAAACTAACTTGGCAGATGTTATCTTTGTCAGAATACCCGCAATGATCACGCTGGTTTTTATGGCAACCTCCATCGAACCCGATGCATCTCCTATGACAACTATCGGTGCCTCTAATGGTAAGCTGAAACAAAATAACAAAATCTAGAAAAAACCATCGAAACTTATTACCAGTCAATCAGTGTCCCACGTATGAAGCAATAACTTGTTATGATTCGTCGTTTGTCGCCCTATTGCAAGGAAATATTTTTCTGATCATATCCAATTATATTGTATCCTGCTTTTCCTATTTGTTATTTGTAAACTTCTTGAGTTCTCATGGATCATGAACATATACTGTAAGAGACCGACCATAATACTTAAAGAATAAAGAGTAGCAATTTTGCACAATTGCTTTCCACAGTGGATTCTTATCTAGTTGACAGTGATAAACATACATATTTATTTGTACAAAGTAAAAACAGTCTTCTAAATATTAACCTTCTGAACTATTTGGATGTACTTACTATCACATAAAAGGAACACACCCTTCATGTCATGATCATATTTCTTTTCAAATACAAGCATAACTCAAAGTAAACTGGATTATATAAATTTCAGAATTATCTAGGGGACAAAAAAAAATTAGTATATTCAGACATACCTTATCTGGTTTATATAATTGTCAGCCATTTGTATTAGATGATCCAAAAATGGTGCTTTCAGTTCGTCAACCTTGTTTGATTTGTTTGTTTCACCGGGACCTTCCGGGTGTGCCTCCCAGTCCCATGTAAAGTATATTTCACTCGGGTCGACTGAAATTCCTTCCCTGGCCATTTTCAGAGTCAATAATCTTTCAATCAATTTACCAATTGCAAGTGTTACTTTTTCGCCATTTTCTAACCGTTCCAAAATGACTTGATCAAAGGACGGGCAAGTCAAATCTTCATAGTACCTAAAAGATAAATCGCCATGAATAAATGTTTTAATTGTTACTGAACGAGTTGTTCTCAAGATCTATAGCCAAAAAAAAAACAAACAAACAAACAAGCAAAAGTAGACATAAAAAAGATTGAATACATAGTTGGGTTTTACGCTTGGCTTGGTTTATGGTGTTTAACGCCACTTTCAACAATATATATATATTTCACTTAGTTCATGGCAGTCAGTTTTATTGGTGGAGGAAACCGGAGTACGGACCTGTTGCAAGTCACTGACAAACTTTATCACATAATGTTGTATCTATTACACCTCGTCATGAACGGGGGTACATGGTCGGGGAAAGCATAAACTTAGGTGAATTGGACCTAGAAGGTGTAGATTATCTCTGTTGGTGTTTCATTCACATAATCTCACGTAAGATGTGAGGAATCGGAAAGAAGTTATTGTTTTATTAGATTTTAAAATCATGATACACTTTTCCTCCTGAACTTATTGCTTACCATAAAAGTGTATCTAATTTCTTCTCATTCTGTGCTATGGCCTTTTTACTGTCCTCTGTAAGTTCTTTATACCAATTTTTAACATGGGCATATGGGACAGGGTGTAACTGGACAAGTTCGTTGACATTTCCGCTGTTTACAACTTTACAACTGCTCACGATTGAATCTGCTGGAGCTGTGTCACCGAAACAGAATCCCAAGAACCATGGCAATTCTGGAAAATCCTAATAAAAAAATAAACACCGAATCATGAATAGAAATTTGTAACAAAATATACAGTTAATATGAAACATTGTTTGAAGAATATGAAATCCAATCGTTACGTCCTTGGTTCAAATGACGACCATTTATCTACCCAACTGGACTCCGAAATTATATCAGGATTAAATATTTTTATATACGTCTGAACATTCGACACAACAGTGTTAGAGTTCGATTACAGTTTTTTTTTTATATTGTTCTTCCCTAAGCGGTATTTAAACCCACACTGTAGCACCAATTCGCTTAGCATTGTGCAATTAACCCCCTCGTCCAAATCCATTATACATGTATATAACAAAATATTTTTCGTTCTTCCTCAGCAGGATTTGATATTTCTATTCTCTAGCATATGGACGTGTACTCAATACAATATAATTTGTGATGAAGTTTGTCCGTGGATTTGCAATCTAATTAATATTAAGATGATTGCCAATACACCACATTTGACAACATCTAATATGTGGTATTATTATACTTCATGTAAGTTTCTGTAGTGATATTTGGTACTGTAATATTTTGGCATATTCCCTGGGTAATATTTTGGCATATTACCTTAACAATTAGACACTCAGTATAATAGTGATATTAATGTGGTCTTGTCCAGGTAATATGCCAAAATATTACCCAGGTCTGAGAGACATATTCGGGTCTGGTAATATGTCTCTCAGACCTGGGTAATATTTTGGCATATTACCTGGACAAGACCACATTATTATATAAATGTCAGGAGTCATAGGATATTATCAACCGACCAATCATCTGTTCAAACTAAAATCACATGCATGTATTTTGGATTCTATCTTTGATAGCAGTTTCTATTTGAAGACGACCATATGTTGAGATATATTGTCGAGTGATATCTATTTTTTACCATCTTTCATTTGATTGGGAGATGAAGATGAATGAATGGGTACCTGACATGACCTCATACGGGGTGTTTATAGATATCAATATGTTGCCCACATCTTCGCTAGCCAAGGGTTACGATTCGCTCTACTCATCTTCACCCTTGGCATCGTTAGATGGATTTTCGTAATTCCCGCGCACTGCCACCTGCTGGAAATTGACAGTTACGCCCCTTGTAATGATGTCATTTTCAGCCAATCGACGCGAGGCTTTCATTTCCTTTCGTTTGAATGCCCTGAAAATTGACTCGAGATTATAATATGTGTCCCCAAAAATTGTTCTTCGGTGTTTTTTTGGTAGTAACTCGTGGCAAATCCTGCAAATCTCATCCATTTTTATTTTGTTGACATTTTTCCTACAGAACATGTGCTTTTTGTAAAGCGCGTTCTGATTGGTTGCAGCTACCACTAGCTCCATTACATATAAACCGTCACCATGTGACCTCGAAAATCCGTCTAACGATGCCAAGGGTGAAGATGAGTAGACCGGATCGTAACCCTTGGCTAGCGAAGATGTGTTTCCCAGTACTTATTAAGAGCTCCAACAAAGTTGAACAAACATCTATTTTTAATATGATTGGTGAAATTTCGGCATGTCCGTGGTTTTCGGTTGATATCGTGAGTAGTTCCACATATGAAATGACAGTTATGATACACTGAAATATTATTAAAGTAGCCTTAAAGAACCGTAACCCATCACCCACTGTAATACAGGATGAGTGACGTCAGCTTATGCAACATTATTAGTAGGATGCTCTTTGTTACAACTTACTACATACCTTTTCTGGATTAAAGTGACAAATATCTGCCAGCTTTTTCCATGCGTCCGTCTGGAAGTGTAGTGCAAAGAATTCCAGTTCATCTTTTGTGAAAGACCTCACCCATTTTTTCACGTGTTTTATCACTGCACCGGTTGCCGACCCAGCCTAAGAATAAAAAATAATTCTTGGTAGTTATAAAACTAAGAACATTACCAATTTGATGACTAATTAATGATTTGATATTTTAATAAATAACAAAAAATTGTAAAACTTAATTATTCGAAAAACCGAAAATTATAAATAGTTCAGATTCAAAGTGTGAAAAAAATTAAGCTATTTAATGGGGGTACATGTGCTTGGGAGGTGTATATGTATCGATAATACATTTTTACTTAGAAATAAGTAAAAGCTGTAAACATGCACCTTGATTCATTTTTTTTATGACATATGCAATTCAGTATCGAGGACCAAGCATCTTTTCTCATCAACACTATCAAGAATAAGAAAGGATTTTTAGGTAACAAAACGAAACTTACTCAACAGGTAACGGAGGTTTAGGTGATGAAACTAAAACTTACACACGGCTTGAGAATCAACAGGTTATCAAGCTCCGATTTTAGTTTTCCAAGAATCTTTGGAGATACTTTCGTCTTCTGACATTGTAGTAGTTTGATCTTCTTTTGAACTACACGTGCTGATCTCCCAGCATCCAATAGTGTCAGTGCTTTTAAAATTTCAACAAATGTATAATGACTCCTCATGGATAACAAAGCGTCTGCCAATTCCTGGTCTCCTCGGGCCCAACTTGCTGCCAAGGCTCGCACTCGAGCATCTGTTAAAATTAATTAAAAAATAATTTTAAAAAATAAACAAGCAAACAAATCAGTATAGATAAAGTAAGTAAATGTGACCGTCCCGGTATGCTCAACTTCAAAGTATACAGCGAAAAGTCGCAACATGTTATTGAGTGAATTTTCAAACTATTCAATGTTTGAGGACAAATGGTTTTTGTTTTGATAAAAAAAAAAAGAAATCACGTAAATTCGTTCGATTTGTTATCATGTGATTTTCAGGGGGGTTATGGTGTTTAACGCCAATTTCAACAATATTTCAGTTTTATCGAGGCGGTTGTGATTTTCTTGTATAAGCGGATTCGATTATATTGACTTATAAGTAACTCGTTTAGATGAGCTAAACAAAATTATGATATTTGGATAAAATTTACAAATTACATACAAATTTGGGAATTCGAACTTTTTTACCCCTTTCTTTCGAATTAAATCTAACAAGTGCAACGCAAAGCGTGGCGTATCACCTCGCCTAAAAAAGTGACCCGGTGACCTTGACAATCAATAGAGTTCCAGATCCTCTTAAGGACTAAGTATGTACAAAGTTTGGTCAAAATCCATTGAAGGATGTTGATTCTAGAGTGTTCACAAGGATGTTACAGGGTAATAATTAGACCCTTGTGACCTTGACCTTTGACTTATGACCTTGCAAATCAATAGGGTTCCAGACTCTCATAAGGACTATGTATGTACCAAGTTTGGTCAAAATTCATTGAAGGATGTTGATTCTAGAGTGTTCACAAGGATGTTACGTGATAAAAAATTTGACCCGGTGACCTTGACCATTGACCTATGACCTTGAAAATCGATAGGGTTCCAGATTCTCTTAAGGACTAAGTATGTAATAAGTTTGGTCAAAATCAATTGAAGGATGTTGATTCTAGAGTGTTCACAAGGATGTTACGGAAGGAAGGACGGATGGTAGCGTTACTGTATCCCTTCGCAACTTCGTTGGCGAGGGGATAATTAAAATTAGATCTCCGCACTTGCTCCCTCTTTTCTATCGGTGTTTTGTGGAGCAAGTGCGGAGATCTAATTTTAATTAGATTGTTTCGAATTTTATCTCAGAAACCATAAGAGATAGAGGAAATAAGGGTAATAACAAAATTACCGAACACAGAGCAATCTTCCAAAGGGAAAGTCAAAACTCATAAATCAATATAGTAGACAATACTTGACAATAGACAATACTTTATTTAGCCACAGACACACTGAGGTGTACAAGAGGACATAATATAAATATACAAACAACAAAATCAAACGATACAAAATATACTACATTATACATACTACATAACATATGTCTCTAATGCATTACACAATACAAAACGCACTACACAACATAAATGTAATACACAATACAAAACGTACTACAAAACATAATTTAATACACAATACAAAACACAGTACACACTATTGATCATAGAGTTGGGTATAACATTTCCTTCCATTTTTTATATTGTACGAATAAGAATTTTTAAATAGTTTGCTAGATTTTTATAAAGTTCGACGTTACAAAACATTAACAACCGTTTTAATTTGTAATCTCTTGGGGTTACAGTATAATATGAAGGTATATATTTTTTACGAAATTTCTTCAAATCTTCATTTTCACATACAAAAAAATAGTGAAATTCATCCCCAAGCCCATTCCCACAAAGATNAATCTTTTTATAGCCCTGGTCCAGTAGCCTGTTTTTCAGACAAAGATGACGCTTCAAGAAATCACAATAATTGCTACTGGCTCTTGCATAACGAATCAATTGCGAGATGTAAACACCATATGCAGGAGAAGCTGGTATATTGCTGCACATATTAGGAAAAATTATGATTTTAAAATTTAAGTCGTCTCGTTTATCATAAATTTTAGTACTGAGTTGACCACTGTCGTCAAATTCGAGGTATAAGTCCAAAAATGATGCGGACGAAGCTGTATATGTGGTCTCTTTAATTTCCAGCTCTGGAGGATATATCAATGGAAGAAATTCTGCAAATCTAGAATTATTGATAGATAAAACGTCATCAATATACCTGTATGTGAAATTAAAGGCTCTAGCTTCACGAATCTTCTTATCTTTAACAAGTTTTTGAAGAAACTCCGACTCATACGAGTATAAAAATAAATCGGCTAGAAGAGGGGCACAATTCGTATCCTGCTGAAACAGTGTCCCTCCAAAGGAGACAAATATGTTCTAGATGAGAAATTCCAGCATACTGATCACTTGTTCCTCGGAGTAGCATGTTTTACCTTTTTGAATTTTGTTAGAAAAATATGTGGAATTGTAACCTAACACAACAAATTTTGAGCCATCGTTTCTATGACTGAAAGCTTTGTGGATTGTTTCTTTTAAGCGGGTTTTTAATTTGTCATGCGGTAGGGTGGTATATAGAATAGAAAAATCAAAAGTTTTTATGGAGGATACTTGAGAGAAAGATCTTGATTTAAGGTTATCCAAAAGATCTTTCGAGTTTTTCAAAATCCACATGTAATTTATGCCACTACGCGAGTAAACAGTTTCACAATATTTCTGTTGTCCCCCTTTTACTGCAGACATAATCTTTGTTAGCATGCTTCCAGAACATCTCAACAAAATTGGATGAAAAATAAATTCTATATATATAAGCTTTAGTCGCAACAAATTTATACTTTTCTCTTTAAACTGTCGAAACATAACATTTATTTAACTGTAAAATTCACCCCCTTTTTCCCCTTTTTTCTTGTTTAAATCAATGATCAACAATATTCCAGAATCAAACAAATGAATAAATATAACATAGCATCTTTCCTTTACATTGTCAAGATTCTATATTTATAAACTATTGACCAGAGTAACCTTGCTAAACCATGCAGATTCAGTGTGTTTTAAATCGGTCATCCAATCAGGACGCTCATTATTGTCCAAGATAAAAATACATGGCTAAAATTAGCTGTGAGTATTTCTAAAACTTCAATTCATAAATTTATATATAGAATAGAAATCGGAGATATTTCATCATAAAACTTCACACATGGTTTTGTCTATCATATTTCTTGAAGACGAACATAAACTTGTATTGCATTTATCAATATTTGATGAGTACCAACAGTTTTTTCAACACCGTATCTGTTCACGTGACTACACATGCTACTCAAAATGACCCGTGACCCAGATTAGCAGGGATCAGGAATATGTTCTGTATATGGTATATAACCATCCAAATATTCCCCTCAACCTTTATTCGATCTGTGCTAAGAATCATTTTGTTAGAAATTCAGAGTGATCGGTCATTAAGAATAAACATGATTGGACGGAAACCATAGTTTCTACAGACCGCGAAAGTGACGACGACAGACCCGTAGCATATTTACGACCGCAAAAGCAGATTACAGTACCTCGATCTTGGGAGGGGGACATTTGGTTTTGCTTTGGTTTGTTTGTTGCTTTTTTTTTTTGTAAATAACACATGTGTCAAAGCATCACGAAGACCAATTTATTTATGAAAACAAGAGAAAAGAAAAACGAAATACTACATTGGGATACAATCCCAGATTATTTCAACTATATTAACATATAGATCTTAAATTGGACCCCTTACCCCTTTTCCTTATATTTTACCGCAATGCTTGTTATATGAACCCCCTTTAAATACTGTATATATATTACAATCATATGAATTACCCGGTTAACTTTCAACCGGGTGTTCTTCTAATACAAATACGTACTACATGTATGTATAAAGACTTACTTTGAACGAAATGTGCACCGCTATTCATCATCACGGCAATAGCAGCAGCATATTTGTTTCTGTTTTCTCCTTGTCCCTTAAAATGTTGTTCAAATGACGCCGTTCTTGTGAAGTACGATTTAACATTGTTCATAGAAGGGGGTGCTGAATCAACAGGACTTTGGTCAAAAGGCGAACGTGATCTTGATCTTGACCTGGATGGAGAACGGCTTGATCTGCCGTGAGAGCCAAATCCTGCTCGGATTCCACCACGACCACCACGTCCTCGTCTCCCTCCTCTACCCCGGCTTGATCCCCTACCACGACTTGCTCCTCTACCCCGTCCTCCACTACCACTACCTCTTCCTCTTGAAGACATTTTTTTTCTTAATTAACACGAGTATTATATTTTAGAATAAAAATATAAAAAATCCGTCTCCGATCGATTGAAAAGAACGTCAAGTTTGTAATTTTCAAAATAAAATATTGAACATTTATACAATGTATAAAAACGTTGCACAGTGTAATTGCACAACAAACTGAAAGTGAAAGTAGACGTCCGCAAATGAACAAAATAGTTCTTGTTTATATATTTGTATCATTCTTCATCGATATATATAAGTAAATTTATTATTACTTATTTTAATATTGATATATAAAAATCGTTTTTGATGTAGCATAGCGTTATGTACAAATTAATTTTCCGAATTTACAAACAATCCGCTCTACTTTCTATCTGTGCGTTGTGATATGCGGACAAGCAAATCTATAAATAGGGATTGTGATCAAATGTATTGCAAGATTTTTCATCATATTTACAGAAAGACTTAGAATAATCTATTAATAATCTTATCGCTATAATGAAAACAACTTATATTTTAATAGACTTATTATTGCTTAATAGATCGTTGACCTTGCACGCCGTCTACTTTTTATAGTGACTTGGGAAACATTAGCTACAATCCAACTTTTAT
>MJUT01060698.1:11793-22635 GCA_002080005.1 Gigantidas platifrons | reverse complement strand
CTGACAGTTCTTTCTGTTTTTCAGTTATATGATTTGCATACTGGTTCTAGGACGTATCCAAGAACTACATGTACTGACAGTTCTTTCTGTTTTTCAGTTATATGATTTGCATACTGGTTCTAGGACGTATCCAAGAACTACATGTACTGACAGTTCTTTCTGTTTTTCAGTTATATGATTTGCATACTGGTTCTAGGACGTATCCAAGAACAACATGTACTGACAGTTCTTTCTGTTTTTCAGTTATATGATTTGCATACTGGTTCTAGGACATATCCAAGAACTACATGTACTGACAGTTCTTTCTGTTTTTCAGTTATATGATTTGCATACTGGTTCTAGGACGTATCCAAGAACTACATGTGCTGACAGTTCTTTCTGTTTTTTGTCCTGCGACGCTTCGTCGAAGGGGACTATAGAAAGGGGTGTCGTCCGTCCGTCCGTCCGTGTGCTTTTTGGTTTCCAAATGATAACTTGTAAATGAAAAGTCAGATTGAAGCTAGGTTTGGTATGTAAGTGTATCTTATGAATATCTAGGTCAGGTTCGATAGCGATCATTTTTCGACAAATCTTACCAGAGTTACATCCCTTTTTATACGTTGTCTGTGTGTCCCGAATTGGTTTCCAGATGATAACTTGTGAATGGAAAGTCAAATTGAAGCTAAGTGTGGCATGTAAGTGTATCTTATGAATATCTAGGTCAAGTTCGATAATGACAATTTTTCGACTATTTTTACTAGAGTTGTGCCCCTTTTTATACCTCACAATTGCTAAATATTTGGGAACAAATAGTCAGATTGAAACTAGGTTTGGTATGTAAGTGTATCTCATGAATATCTAGGTCAAGTGCGATAGCTATCATTTTTCGACAAATCTTACCAGAGTTACATCCCTTTTTACCTCGCCTGTACAAAGTACAGAAGAGCTTATGTTGTCACTTGTGCGTCGTCGTCGTCGGCGTCCAATGTTAACGTTTGCGTTTAGTTCCAATGTAGACAAACTACTTGGCCCAGGTTGATGAAACTTCACATGTGAGTTTGTCGTGAACATTTAAATTCACCGCACACAAATATAGGTCACTGTGACCTACTATTTCTCCCTGAATGACTTCGACATTTTTTGCGTGAATGTTTGCGTTTAGGTCCAATGTAGACAAACTACTTGGCCCAGGTTGATGAAACTTCACATGTGAATTTGTCGTGAACATTTAAATACACCGCATACAAATATAGGTCACCTTGACCTACTATTTCTGCCTGAATGACTTCGACATTTTTGCGTGAACGTTTNCGTTTAGGTCCAATGTAGACAAACTACTTGGCCCAGATTGAAGAAGCTTCACATGTGAGTTTGACGTGAACATTTAAATACATTGCACCCAAATATAGGTCACCTTGACCTACTATTTCTGCCTGAATGACTTCGACATTTTTGCGTGAACGTTTGCGTTTAGGTCCAATGTAGACAAACTACTCTGCCCAGGTTGATGAAACTTCACATGTGAGTTTGTCGTGAACATTTAAATACACTGCATATAAATATAGGTCTCCTTGACATACTATTTCTGCCTGAATGACTTCGATATTTTTGCGTGAACGTTTGCGTTTAGGTCCAATGTAGACAAACTACTCTGCCCAGATTGATGAAACTTCACATGTGAGTTTGTCGTGAACATTTAAATACACTGCATATAAATATAGGTCACCTTGACATACTATTTCTGCCTGAATGACTTCGACATTTTTGCGTGAACGTTTGCGTTTAGGTCCAATGTAGACAAACTACTTGGCCCAGGTTGATGAAACTTCACATATGAGTTTGTCGTGAACATTTAAATACACTGCATACAAATATAGGTCACCTTGACCTACTATTTCTGCCTGAATGACTTCGACATTTTTGCGTGAACGTTTCCGTTTAGGTCCAATGTAGACAAACTACTTGGCCCAGATTGAAGAAGCTTCACATGTGAGTTTGACGTGAACATTTAAATACACTGCACACAAATATAGGTCACCGTGACCTACTATTTCTGCCTGAATGACTTCGACATTTTTGCATCAACGTTTGCGTTTAGGTCCAATGTAGACAAACTACTCTGCCCAGGTTGATGAAACTTCACATGTGAGTTTGTCGTGAACATTTAAATACACTGCATACAAATATAGGTCACCTTGACCTACTATTTCTGCCTGGATGACTTCGCATTTTTGCGTGAACGTTTGCGTTTAGGTCCAATGTAGACAAACTACTTGGCCCAAGTTGATGACACTTCACATGTGAGTTTGTCGTGAACATTTAAATTCACCGCACACAAATATAGGTCACCATAACCTACTATTTCTGCCTTAATGACTTCGACATTTTTGCGTGAACGTTTGCGTTTAGGTCCAATGTAGACAAACTACTTGGCCCAGGTTGATGAAACTTCACATGTGAATTTCTCGTGAACATTTAAATACACCGCATACAAATATAGGTCACCTTGACCTACTATTTCTGCCTGAATGACTTCGACATTTTGCGTGAACGTTTGCGTTTAGGTCCAATGTAGACAAACTACTCTGCCCAGGTTGATGAAACTTCACATATGAGTTTGTCATGAACATTTAAATACACCGCATACAAATATAGGTCACCTTGACCTACTATTTCTGCCTGAATGACTTCGCATTTTTGCGTGAACGTTTGCGTTTAGGTCCAATGTAGACAAACTACTTGGCCCAAGTTGATAAAACTTCACATGTGAGTTTGTCGTGAACATTTAAATTCACCGCACACAAATATAGGTCACCATAACCTACTATTTCTGCCTGAATGACTTCGACATTTTTGCGTGAACGTTTGTGTTTAGGTCCAATGTAGACAAACTACTTGGCCCAGGTTGATGAAACTTCACATGTGAGTTTGTCGTGAACATTTAAATACACTGCATACAAATATAGGTCACATTGACCTACTATTTCAGCCTGAATGACTTCGACATTTTTGCGTGAACGTTTGCGTTTAGGTCCAATGTAGACAAACTACTTGGCCCAGATTGAAGAAGCTTCACATGTGAGTTTTACGTGAACATTTAAATATACTGCACACAAATATAGGTCACCGTGACCTACTATTTCTGCCTGAATGACTTCGACATTTTTGCGTGAACGTTTGCGTTTAGGTCCAATGTAGACAAACTACTTGGCCCAGGTTGATGAAACTTCACATGTGAATTTGTCATGAAAATTTAAATACAGCACATACAAATATAGGTCGCCTTGACCTACTATTTCTGCCTGAATGACTTCGACATTTTTGCGTGAACGTTTGCGTTTAGGTCCAATCTCTGGCCCAGGTTGACGAAACTTCACATGTGAGTTTGTCATGAAAATTTAAATATACCGCATACAAATATAGGTCACCTTGACCTACTATTTCTGCCTGAAACACATCGACATTTTTGCGTGAACGTTTGCGTTTAGGCCCAATGCAGACAAACTACTTGGCCCAGGTTGAAGAAGCTTCACATGTGAGTTTGACGTGAACATTTAAATACACTGCACACAAATATAGGTCACCGTGACCTACTATTTCTGCCTGAATGACTTCGACATTTTTGCGTGAACGTTTGCGTTTAGGTCCAATGTAGATAAACTACGTGGCCCAGGTTGATGAAACTTCACATGTGAGTTTGTCATGAAAATTTAAATATACCGCATAAAAATATATGTCACCTTTACCTACTATTTCTGCCTGGAACACATCGACATTTTTGCGTGAACGTTTGCGTTTTGGCCCAATGTAGATAAACTACTTGGCCCAGGTTGAAGAAACTTTACATGTGAGTTTGACGTGAACATTTAAATACACTGCACACAAATATAGGTCACCTTGACCTACTATTTCTGCCTGAATGACTTCGACATTTTTGCGTTAACGTTTGCGTTTAGGTCCAATGTAGACAAACTACTTGGCCCAGGTTGATGAAACTTCACATGTGAGTTTGTCGTGAACATTTAAATACACTGCATACAAATATAGGTCACCTTGACCTACTATTTCTGCCTGAATGACTTCGACATTTTTGCATGAACATTTGCGTTTAGGTCCAATGTAGACAAACTACTTGGCCCAGATTGAAGAAGCTTCACATGTGAGTTTGACGTGAACATTTAAATACACTGCACACAAATATAGGTCACCGTGACCTACTATTTCTGCCTGAATTTCTTCGACATTTTTGCGTGAACGTTTGCGTTTAGGTCCAATGTAGACAAACTACTCTGCCCAGGTTGATGAAACTTCACATGTGAGTTTGTCATGAAAATTTAAATATACCGCATACAAATATAGGTCACCTTGACCTACTATTTCTGCCTGAAACACATCGACATTTTTGCGTGAACGTTTGCGTTTAGGCCCAATGTAGACAAACTACTTGGCCCAGGTTGAAGAAACTTCACATGTGAGTTTGACGTGAACATCTAAATACACCGCACACAAATATAGGTCACCTTGACCTACTATTTCTGCCTGAATGACTTCGACATTTTTGCGTTAACGTTTGCGTTTAGGTCCAATGTAGATAAACTACTTGGTCCAGGTTGATGAAACTTCACATGTGAGTTTGTCATGAAAATTTAAATACACCGCATACAAATATAGGTCACCTTGACCTACTATTTCTGCCTGAATGACATCGATATTTTTGCGTTAACGTTTGCGTTTAAGTCCAATGTAGACAAACTACTTGGTCCAGATTGATAAAACTTCACATGTGAGTTTGTCGTGGAGAGTTAAAAACATTGCACACAAATATAGGTCACCGTGACCTACTATTTCTGCCTGAATGACTTCGACATTTTTGCTTTAACGTTTGCATTTAGGTCCAATGTAGACAAACTACTTGGTCCAGGTTGATGAAACTTCACATGTGAGTTTGTCGTGGACAGTTAAAAACACCGCACACAAATATTGGTCAACGTGACCTACTATTTCTGTCTGAATGACTTCGACATTTTTGTTAAGACCTGTTTTACTATTACATTTTATGTCCATTTTGAATACCATTAAATGTTTTTCTTTTGGCTAAACTGAAGTATTGCTCTTAACCAAATTAAACACTAACCACATGGTTATGACATTCACATGTAACTATAGATTGCACAAGCGAGCTGGGTGGTCTGCCTTGCGACCAGGTATTTTTATACTTCAAAATTGCTAATATTTTGGTTTCCAAATTATAACTTGTGAACAAAAAGTCAGATTGAAACTAGGTTTGGTATGTAAGTGTATCTCATGAATATCTACGTCAAGTTCGATAATGATGATTTTTCGACAAATCTAACAAGAGTTACTCCCCTTTTTTTTACTTCAAAATGGTCCTTGGATGGTCCCCTTTCAGAATTATGAGTGATACAGGCCCCCCTGACCCTCTAGTTTACAGTAGTTTCAAAATTTAATCTTACAATGTAACCTTGGCGTCGGGGGACCAGTGGCCAACGGCCTTTTATTGTATCTACATTGGCTATTGCTTTTTTATGAAACACAGTTGAACTAATTGTTTTAATCTGTCTTTTAGCTTTGAGTAGGGAATGTATGTGTAGAGGGGTAGAAAAGTCACTAGTTTTAATGCTAAATTGCATGAGGAGAGGAATCTTGGTTGTATGTACTCATAACAGATCTTTAGAATTTTTCAAAATCCACATCTGATTAACATCACCACTTGAATAGCTCAGAAGTCACAATAACTTAGGTCTTGACTGCTGATGAAATAGATTTTAATAATTTGGAAAGAGGTTTTGTTGAGCATTTGGCAGACCCAGCAATATAATGATGTATACAGTCCGACAAAAGTTAAGCACCACCTGACTGTTTCAATAATATCTTTTCTAATAATGAACTTATTTCAAATCAGTTTGCTGTTTTCGTTACCTGTGAAACAGGTTATTGATCGATTTTTATTTATATGTATATGACAGGGTGTGTAAAGTGCCATGTGTACTTTTCAACATTTGTGTTTGCGAACGAAAGCTGATTTTTTGTGTGTAGAGTTTTAAGTTTCATTTTCTATTGCTTTGGTATGGAGCGGCGAAAATTAACCATACCAGAAAGGTGGCAAGCTGTTGGCATGCATTACGGTGGTTTTAGTCATAGAAGGGTGGCAGACCACTTCAGGGTTAACCATTCCATCATTGTACGACTGATGCAGCGTTTTCGTCAAACGGGGAATGTTACTGACCGTCCACGTGCAGATAGACCTCGCAAAACGACGCCGAGAGAGGACCGGGATATCCAGACGAGCGCGGCAACGGCCGTTCAGTACAGCTGGTGCACTTCATGGTAATTTACCGTTTGGAGGCGACATTAGCACACGCACTGTAATCAGACGCCTCCACCATCAGGGAATGCGAGTCGTCATCGCCATGCTCGATTTGACTGGTCACATGATCATTTGGGGTGGACTATTCGCACATGGAGACGGGTCTACTGGTCTGATGAAAGTTGTTTTTTGTTACGCCCTACCGACGGTCGTGCAAGGGTTTGGTGCCAACGAAACACTTCATTTCAGGACAACCACATTTTGGGCACAACTGCTTTTGGGGGTGAGGGTGTAACTGTCTGGGGTTGTTTTTCCTTTGACTGTAAGTTGGATTTGTACGTTCTTGATGGTAATCTGACAGGCCAAAAATACTGTGACAATGTGCTCGCTCCACGCGTAGTCTCCCATTTCGACAATCATGCGTTGGCTGACAGGCCAATGTTCATGGACGACAACGCTAGGCCGCATAGAGCCCGAATTATACAACATTTTTTACAGCAAGAGGCTGTTCAGACAATTCAATGGCCTGCAATGTCACCAGACATGAACCCTATAAAGCATGTATGGGACTTTATTGGCCGAAAAATTAACCAACGCAATCCAAAATGTCAAAATATTGACGAATTAAGAACTGCTATCTTACAGGAGTGGCAACAGTTCCCCCAAGAACGGCTTAGGCGTCTTGTGCGAAACATGACGAGGCATGTTACAGAACTTCACAATAAACGCGGTGGATATACTCGTTATTGATTTTTATGCCTTACACATATGCACAATAGATGCATTTAAAAGTTCTTAAAATCTGAAGACTCTGCATTTTAATGCAATGTTAAAAACTTCCATCAAAGACAAACTGGTTTTACGTTTTTCCAGTGCCTGTTTTGAACCCCATTTTTGCCACGTCATAGTCACGTCTTTCAGGATGATAAATACTTCATAGATTGGTAATTTTAGAGCCCTTGGTGTAGTCTTTTAAGAAGTGTAAGAAAAATGATAATATCTATTTTATTGTTTTATCAGTATTGATGTAAAAAAATATATCGATAAAAATATAGGGTGGTGCTTAACTTTTGTCGGAGTGCATATGTAAGGACACTTGTGCAATTAGGTATCCAGTAGAGTGATTGAAGATACAGTTAATATTCATCTTTGGTTGAAATTCCAAAGGCACACAAAACAGGACTGGGTTGCACAAAGTTCAAAATAAAGTTAATTGATTATCGCAAGTTCTATTAACATTAATAGTCAGAAGAATGTCGCAAGTAGATATTTCTATAATTATGAACAGTGGTTATTTTTGGGAGGGGATATGTAGGACATATTTTTTAAAGAGGTTAGAACAAGGATTTTCTAGTCAAGTTCGGTTAAAATGAAAGTTTACAGACAGACAATAGACGACAGATGCCAAGTGAATGGCAATAGCTCAGACGAACCTTTGGTCCAGGTGAACTAAAAAAGGAAAGATAATCCACAAATATGAATTATTTCACTATAACAGGCATGTATACAAAGCACAGATTCCAAAATAAATATCCAATTTTATCTACTTCAAAACAAAAGTACAAATCAAATTACATATGGTCTTAGTTTTTTAACAGTTGACAACACGATTTCTACAATTGTGTGGCTGCTCCAGCTTCTAAAGCCTTCCTCTTGTTCCTCCTTTTTTTGAGTGTCCATACTGTTCCTAATGCTACATAAAAACCTCCCATAAATATAGCAGTCTGTAACAGAAAGTAAATTAGTCTGATAAGCACATGTGGTAGCTATATTTGTATGGACAATTGGTTTAAATTTTTTTCTTTAATATTACCGGTAGACACTTATATACATACACTGATTGACTCACATTAGGGTATGATAATCCTTTGATTATTAGGTTTTTATTGCCTTTGTGTCTTGACCTCTGTATTAAAATGGGTCAAAGACTAAATAAGCTGTTTTGCATTCTGAACCACCTCAAAATAAATATCAATTGTATGTTCACAATAGACTCAATATTTTAAACTCCAAATTTTTCAGGTACAGTATTTTCAATTAACCCAACTGCATCAGTGATGTAAAAGTCAGCATGCTTGCCTCAAGTGTGGTAGATCGTGGGTTCGAGCCCTGATTGGGTCAAACCAATTTGGGGCAAAGACTATAAATTTGTATTTATTGCTTCTCTGCTAAGCACGCAACATTAAGGAGAAAGAGCAAAGACTGGTTGGCTCACAATCAGGAGAATGTGTGTCCGAGTGGATCGACATGTCTGTCTGTGAACTGTTGTTTCAGTATACTAACACTATATAAAATCCAACTTAAGCCAGTTGGTCTAGTACCTCATCATCACCTCACTGAACATAATTAACTTGTTCTCGCCATGATGTAACTGAAAAATTGCTGAGTTGGCATTAAAACAACAGTTACAATCACTCGCTCGTAATAATCAATGTGAATGAAGTATTATTTCTTTTGTTACTGCATTAGCAGCCAGTATTTTATCAGGTTGCCGACAGGTAAAGTAGCGGGTACCTGCTCCTATTGAAACGTCTGATGTACTTACTCATCTACTTTTTATCAGTATGTGAACTAATTATATAAATCACTTAGATACATAATTCCTACTAGTACTGCCATATATACTTACTGTGAATTTTCCTCTGTAAGTAACTGTGTTAAAATAGTATGACCAAGTATTCTTGGGGAAAGTGTCTATAGGTCCAAATTCTAAACCCATATTTGTATAATCTGAAAAAAAGAAGCCATAAAATATGAGTCTAAAAATAGAACTGTGATTCAACATTACAAGCAAATGTAAGAAATAATACAAGTTCAAGTCCATGTGGTTTTGGCCATTTGAACAAATTTCTGTCTGCAGTAAGAGCCAGCTACATGTACATAGATAGACAAGGAAGTTGTAGTGATTCATGGGAATTTGTGAAATTATCAGGACCATGATCATTAAAACAAAAACGATGAATGGCGACAGTAACTACTAAATATCTTTTCTCTCTAAGATTGGTAAATTTGATAATAGAAAATAATTAAATAAAATTGTAGATAGTAAAAAAGACAGTGAGAGATATCTAATGGAAGTTACCTAGCGGAGAGGTACCTGACACACATTTACAGGCCAGGAACCAGACAATGTTCTGCCTATTCAAAATCGTCTCTTCAGTTAAAATTCTTGCCTTGGATGGTTGAAAAGTAAGTTGATTTGTATAGATAAATATTCGAAGGATGGATTCATGACCACCTTACAAATGATAAAGGCTTTATACATGTAGCTAAAATTTAGATGGAGTTTACCTAGCTGACCTCATGAGAAATCTTGTGAATCTAAATATCTTCTCTATATAGATTTCATTGAGGTACAAATGTATTAGTTTCGAACACCCAGTCCTCACGATGAGCGCCAGTCCTCCGGCCCAAGACCAGTCAATTTTTCAGTTTCTTTTATTTGGAACTATATAAAAATAAATTCGGTCAGGTATATTCAAATTTTCATTTCGAGGACTGAACACCTTAAACCGGGACCGTGGGTATAAATAGATGTGGGTGGAGCAAACATTCAGATTGTTCATTTTTTTTTACCATGGTTATCTGGAGGAGGGAAAATCAATGATATATAGATTCAGTTACTTTTGGAGCAAAATATTTGACAGACATTGTTACAATGTACTAATGTTCCTTTCTACGAAACTTTCAGTCTTATTAAAAAAATTTATTTTTCGTCAGTCCAAAATCTACAAAACTCACTTCGAAAATTCATATGACAAGTCACATACAGTTTCATAAATATGCTGTTCATATCAACAGGGATTTTGAATGATAAGCTCCACCCACAAATTTTGTCAGTAGGTACTACTGCAAATTCCCCTTAAAGGGAAGATTGTAAATATCTCTAGATCTGTTTGCAAGGGTTCAAATAAATAATTTTTATTAAGAATATTTGTAGACCACCTCCACTAAAAATATCTCAATTCAAACTTGATCGTCAGACTTTGTATTGGTCTGCAACGTGTTTATATTTGAGTAGTATGCCAGACTACCTGTGAATGATGGTAATAAGTTTCGACCAGCTTTCTGATCGGCTCCTCACTGCCCATACATGTTTAATTAATGGAACAGCGGACATTTGTTAGCTTGGTACGGTTGACGTACAGTACCATAATATTTAAGAGTTTCTAACATTCAAAAACCTTAAGTCAAAATAAAGATATGATCAGTGGAGTTTAGCATAACTTATCATAAGATAGCAAACTAGAGGCTCACATGAGCCTGTATCGCTCACCTGACATAAACTAAGTCCTCTTAAGAATGTCTGCATGCCGAATACATCTAAGTTACTATTCAAATCCCATCGGGTTCTATGTTAAAACTATGTCTGCTCATGGCAGCCATCTTTGATGGAGGTAGTAGTCACCAGACACAATTTTAAAAGTATACTACCCAAGGACCATCCATGCCATATTTGCTTTAAATTGGCTGACTGGTTTCAGAGGGAAGACTTTTAAACAATTTTCCCATAGGGTCCTATGTTAAAACTATGT
>MJUT01060698.1:0-10787 GCA_002080005.1 Gigantidas platifrons | reverse complement strand
TGCCAAGATTGGTTCAAATCTGTTGCGTGGTTTCAGAAAAAAAAATGAAAATGTGAAATTCCCATAGGGTCCAATGTTAAACTAAGTCGAGTCATGGTGGCCATCTTGGATATGCGATCCACACAAAAATAAAAAATTTAGTAGAGGACCATCCAGTCATCATTTCTGTAATGTTACAATTCCATCGGCTAAGTAGTTTCTGACAAGAAGATTTTCAAAGTTTCAACCAATCAGAACACATTATTGGCCCTGGCGGCCATGTTGGATTTCCGATCTGCACCAAAATAACAAATTTAATAGAGGACCTCCCAATGAACATTTCTGCCAAATTTGGTCCAAATCAGTTCAGTGGTTTCAAAGAAGAAGAAAGTATGAAAAGTTTACAGACGCGGACGACGACGGACGCAAAGTGATGACAAAAGCTCACATGACCCTTTGGGTCAGGTGAGCTAAAAATCATATTTCGCAAATAAGAAATGACACTTTGTTTTCCATTGAAATATTTTTTGTTAATCGGAGCTGACCACGTTTTTTCGCAGTTATAATTTGCCCATACGCCAGATGACATTAGGAAATGGCAATTGAAAATGACACGCCACAGCGTATTATTGTACATTTTAAAGAATATTAAGAGTTAAAAATGGAGTCAAAATAATTATACAATAGTCCAACCACCATTATATCAATAACTGAGTTCATTGAAAGTTGCCTCAACATGATTGAGTTAAAACAGTGTAATGTATATTTATCTATATAAAAATTGCTTTATGACAACATACGGATAATGTGTTCACTAAATATAATCTCGTTGAGATTAGGATTCTGAAGAAATTTTTGTCTGTATCTTCATCCTAGATTAGGATGAAGATACAGACAAAAGTAGCTGGTCGCAAGGCAGACCATCCAGCTCGCCAGTGCAATCTATAGTTACATGTGAATGTCATAACCATGTGGTTAGTGTTTAATTTGGTTAAGAACAATACTTCAGTTTAGCCAAAAGAAAAAATCATTTAATGGTATTCAAAATGGACATACATGTATAAATGTAATAGTAAAACAGGTCTTAACAAAAATGTTTAAGTCATTCAGGCAGAAATAGTAGGTCATGGTGACATATATTTGTGTGTGGTGTTTTTAACTGTCCACGACAAACTCACATGTGAAGTTTCATCAACCTGGACCAAGTAGTTTGTCTACATTGGACCTAACCGCAAACGTTAACGCAAAAATGTTGAAGTCATTCAGGTAGAAATAGTAGGTCACGGTGACCTACATGTATATTTGTGTGCGATGTTTTTAACTGTCCAAGACAAACTCACATGTGAAGTTTCATCAACCTGTGCCAAGCAGTTTGTCTACATTCGACCTAAACGCAAATATTAACATTGGACACCGACGACTTTTAACGGACGCGGACGTCGAGGAATGATTTTTGTTTTTTGTTTTGTTTTTAGAATTCATTGAATGATCTTGTTTCGTTTCTCAGTTTACATATTCTGTTTCGTTTCACTTCTCAGTTTACAGATTTTGTTTTGTTTCGTCGTATTTCATTTCGTTTCTGTTCCATTTCTCACTTTACAGGGACCCTTAGATTAACGTATAATAAAACTGGAAATAATAGCTGGAGGAAACGATACAATGTTTTTCTTCGCTTAAAAAGGGGGAGGCTATTCTGTCCACGCATACCAGTGGCAGTGGATGCAAGAGTAAAATTGATAGTCCATGTGTGGTTCAAACTAAGACTCACAACGTTATTCCACCATATACAAATACCTATATCTTCCTCACTTGTATTCAAGAGGATTGTGCGTTGTAGTGGATAATAGATCCTTTATTTTCTCAGCTTTACTATATATCCTCGTGTTATGGGTTTTCGACATATTATCGATTTTCCAATCTGACGATTGACATTGTTAACCCTTAATTCATATGACGATTGGAATTATCAAAGAATGGCTAGTTAAATATTTCTTTGTACATAAGATTGTTTGAAAAGCCATTCCTGAATTTTAATATACTCTCGATTATCTGGCAACGTCTGCTGTCAGTAAAATGGCGTCATATGTTTTCGTATAAAGTAAAAAACAGGGCCGATATACGGGATGTGAACGAAATTAAAATCCGGAAATGGCTGGTTTTAATATTTTATGGTTCTGGCCATCTATAAATCATACTACATCTAAATAAAATAACAGAATGTTTGAAAATGACCACTTTCAAAATTGTGTTCACTTTTGTTGTTTTTTTAGTGCTGAAACCAAAATGCACTGCTGTTGACGTGCATTTTATATAAGAAACCGGCACATTTCAGTCAGCTCTTTTGTTTACAAGTACGATCAGTGACACCATGACAATCATATGACAGGTAGAGCGGGTGTCCGAGATGCAGACGACATAGTTCAATTTTATATAGCCCTTCAGGATTTTTTTCCAGCTACTTTATAAATGAAGTAATTTTTTGGCATTACAAAAAGTATGGTTCAGTAGGTAGGTTCACTATTTTTGGTACTTACGTCTTTAAAAGCAATCTTAAACATTTTTGACAAATGTCACGTTGCAGTCATGTTTACTATCTAGAAATAAAAACCGGAAGACAGGTAAAAAATAACACGTGCGCTGTGTAAATCAAAATAAAATGGATGAGACGAAAACATATACCTTGACGATATATAGGGGCATATTTAGATACGATAACGTAACCCTCATTCCGCTTGTGCTTCATTTAGGGTTACGAATCGATCTCATTCAACGTATGGGAGCAAATTAAAATTTTCGTTCCGTGAATATTTCAACTTTCTTTTTGCATATCTGGTAATATCTTATTATTCCCAACAATTTTTAAGTAAAGGTGATACGAAATAAGTGTTACAATCCATGTTTCTATCTTCAAGACCGGTTTCGTATTTGAAAATTGTTACTTGTCTGCCATAACACCTTACGTAGACTCTCGTGATGGGCGGAGCCTATCCATATATGGAAACTGTTACTATGAAAAAGTTGATTTTACTATAAAATTGATCCAAATAAGGATATCTCAAAAACGAGGCAAATGCACGTGAACTAGCAACTTGTAAACAAAATGTCGGACAGAAAGAAGATTTCATGCATTCAAATTTTCAGATGGATATAAGTCTACCATGGATTGCTGCAGCGATTATTTAACACCTCAAGGTTTACCTAAATATATTTATCTTTTACCCCCGTTAATTTTTCCAACTACTTACAACGGAATTAGGACAAAAAACCGCCCGGTGTGAATCACTCCGGGCGCTGCTCCCATAAGTTGAATGGGATCGATTCGTAACCTTAAATGGAGCACAAGCGGAATGAGGGTTACGTTATCGTATCTAGGGCATATTATCCACTGCAACGCACACTTGCCCAATCCTCTTGTATACAAGCGAGGAAGATATTGGTATTTGTATATGGTGGGATAGCGGTGCGAGTATACCGACTACAATTTCCCTTAGCTTAACATATCTGATTATATCTACAGTTATTTCGCTGATATTAATTGTTTCCTAACTCACCTTCAAGGGCTTCAGAATGGCTAAGGTTACTGGAAAAGACCGGAAGATATAGAAGGGATATGCTAAAATAATGCTGTTGAATCCGACCAAGACCCCCGTGGACTTTCAAGAGTGTTTTCCCCTTACCCTCTTATTATTTCTTTACTTGATTTGTGCAATGTTGTATATTGGAAAGAGCTAATTTTGAGATTTAGTTTCAAATTATTTATGATATTCATTGTTATCGTACCTGAAACAAATGTGTATAGATTGGGAGACTCTAATGTAGGGAAATGAAACATCGAAAATGGGGAGGGGCTTGTTTCTTATCCCTTTGTCGTTATTTAGACAATACATTGTTTAAATTAATTAAATCGAAATGGGGGATGTGTTTTTCTCATAACTTACTAGATGCATAAGTATCACAGTTAACTGGTTTGAAAAATAATAGAATATTATTTATGTAAAGATATTAGAATAAGAATAAGAATATTTTATTGCCAATTTTGGGCCCACAAGGGGCAAACAAGAATACATAAAAAGAGAGAAATTCCAAACTGATAGAAAATAGACTAAACTATCATGTACACAATAATAAGACAAAAGACTAAATTTACAAGATAATCATTTACATTGACTAGAATGGGATGGATCGGAGAGTCAGTCAAAGATGGATAACTCTATATAGCTATAATAAATTATATGCTAATGAAAATGAACAGTACATTTCACAGAGGATAAAGTGTAAAGATATATATTAAATATTATTATGATACAAAGATAAGGCAGTGGCTAATTTGCCGGCGACGGTAAAGTAAGCATAAAATGGTAAATTGCTATTTTGCCGGAACTGATTATTGTAGAATTACCATTATTATAAAACAAAGCAAAACAGTTTTGAAAAATTTGAAATGATAATTATAATTGCCAAATAAGAGAAATAATTATATTTATACCAGATTTCAGTACTTTTCCATAAAATAGATTTTTTTTAGCTTTCTGTTACACAAACAGTAATTGGATTACCAAAGAAGCGAATGCGTTCTTCAAAATGCGTACCCTTCCTAAAGAAATCTTCAATTGAAATTGAATGTCTTATATTAGAATGGTTTGTCGGGAAGGATTATGCCAATAAAGCGATAAAGGACAAATTCATCATAAGTGACGAACTGGTAGAGCAAAGGCCAGAGTTAGTCTGTTAGTGTCCTCATCTTGTTTGGACCCACTTGTGTTAATTCAATATTTTATTTACTCTCAGACAGCTTACACTGTAACAAGAGGCATACAAGAATACATTTTTTACATAATGACGAACTGGATAAAGATGAAAATTATATAAACAAATTAAATACATACAACACAACTATTATACATTAAGTCACAGTAACATTGATCTCACAGGTAAATTGTGTCGGACGCACCTGGTTAGACCTATATACATTTTATAGATAGACAATTCACGTGCAAGTTCTTTACAGAATTAACTACGGATTTATAAACCATATAAACATGTAAGTACATTCTAAAAGTATTTCATTAATTTCTTTTTTTAATATTCTAACATTGCAAATGTATAACAGCCCATACATTTTTTTCAACACTTGGATAGTTAGTATAGTATTTGGGTACATATATAAGCTTTAGTCTAGAAATTTCTTCATTACAACATTTAAACAAGTAATGGAATTCATTTCCAATTTCATTCATTTGACATAATTGACAAATTCTATATTCCCGCTGAATATTCTGCCATCTTCCAACTTCAATTGGAAACTTAATATTTGCACATCTCAATTTCGATATGTACAACCTTTGTTCTCTTTTTAACTTTAAAAGATATTTTTCACAACAAAAATCTTTTTTGAAAGAGGAATATAATTTACCTCTTGAGGAATGTTCCATATCACTATGCCATTTTTGAACAAATTGATCTTGTAGTATTTGTTTAGCAGTAGTTTTTAAGTCACTTTTACTTATAACAATTTGACTATTCCATACAAAAGATAATCCCACATTGTTCAGTAGAGACTGGATAAAAAGCATCCATTTTGAATGAAAAGAATCAGCACAATGTAATTTGTAAATTAATTTATACATAATTCCAGACAATTTATCATCATTTACCATTAACTTTATCTAAAAATGTATCATTCGTATTTTCATATGTAACTCTATGGGGTATCTACCAGTTTCCCCATACACCATAAAATTTGGTGTACTTGTTCTAACTGAAAGAGCTTGTTTCAAAAACTTTAAATGCACTTTTTCTATAATATTAATGTTTTCGAATCCCCAGATTTCGCTCCCATATAATAATATGGGCTCTACTAAGAAATCAAAGAGTTTCAGTTGCAGATCAACTGGAATAGGAAAATTTCTAATCTTTTTGTTAAGTGCAAAAAGTGCTTTTTGCCTCTGCTCTGTCAGCTTTTTTTTAGCTTCAGTGAATTTACCATTATATCTGAATAATAAACCCAAATAACTGTACATCTCAACTTTGTCTACAATGGAATCATACAATCTAAAATTCTGATTACAATTATACTTTCTTTTTGAAAATATCATTACTTTAGTTTTGTCAACATTTACAGTCAACTTCCATAAATTGCAATATTCTTCGAACACATTGAGACAATTTTGAAAATCTAAGGCCGATTCTGCAAGAATAATAGTATCATCTGCATACATAAGAACAAATAGTAATAAAAAAACTTCTAGACATTCGAAAGTCTTCTCTGAGATTGATTGGAGACCTGTAATATTGTTCTCGCGGAAAAAACTTTCTAAATCAGAGAGAAAAATAGAAAACAAGAAAGGAAATAAGTTATCTCCTTGAAGAACCCCAATTTCACACGAAAAAAGACCAGAAATATCATCCCCCTTTTTTACACATGATTTTATGCTCCCATACATGTTATACATAACTCTAAGGATTTTGCCAGTAATATTACTATCAGCAAATTTTTTCCACAATCCCATTCTCCGTACCGTGTCAAAGGCCTTTCTAAAATCTATAAAAGTACAAAACAATTTTTTATTTCTGTGTAAATATAAATCTATTAAAACGTGTAATACAAATATATTGTCTAAAGTATTATAACCTTTTCTAAACCCCGCTTGTGCCTTTGGTATAATATCTGCATAACTAGCAAATCTATAAAGTCTACTGTTAAGTATAGATGTGAATAGTTTTCCAAGAGACGAAACAAGTGTAATCCCCCTGTATGAATCAGGGTTCATAGGGTCACCCTTTTTTTGGTATATTGGCATGATAATTCCAACAGTCCAAATTTGCGGAATAATGCTACTATCTAATATCATATTAAATAACTTTTTATACAAAGGCAAAAGCAAAGTGCTGGTTGATTTTATATACTCATTTACTATATGATCAAAACCAGGCGCCTTATTATTCTTCAAATTTTTTACAGCAATTAATATTTCATCCTCAGAAATTTCACAATTTAAAATATCATTTACAACATCATTGTTACAATCTGGCAACTCAAAATTATCATCTTCCGATTTATCATTATCAATATTCAAATCTCTAAAATATTCATACAAATCATTTATGCTAATATCACAATCTTTCTGTTTTGATCTACTCAAATTATTTAAAATTCTCCACAACTCTCTTGGTTCACTATCAGCTGTATTGCATAAATCGTTTTCTACCCTAAATTGATAGTCACTAAAAGCTTTACCCATTACTGTTTTATAAGCTTTGCTACAAAATTTTAGCTCAGCTCTTGACTCGTCAGTTTTTAACCTCAAGTTTTTTCTCTTTGCATCATGAAATTCACGACGCTTTTGGTGGCATGAATGGTCAAACCACGGCTGAAATTGTTTTTTATTTGAATATAAGTTTTTGCCACGTCTGCTCTTTTCACCAAATGATTCAGATGCAGACGTAGTAAATATAGTAGAAAACATCTCAACAAATGAATTTAAATCGGTCTTAAATGACTGACTCTCAATATCTAGTAAATTTAGCTTTTCTAAAACATCCTCAGCCGTAATTTTATTTTCAACATTCAATACAAATTGATCTTTCATATTTAAATTCCACTTCTTAGGTATACATTCCGTAGTATTCACATGAGTATTATTATGCAAATGAGCAGTTTCATGAATGGATGTTGACAGAGTCACGTGTAGTCTACAATGTACGTCGGAAATAAGTGGGTCAAAGTAAATGACCCGGAATTTGGACACAAAGGGAAATAAATCTGGAGATAAAATCAAATAGTCAATAAGGCTTGTTTGATTACTCGTAACCTCTACCAACATCCTTGTCATCACCAGCTCTTCCATTGCAAATGAAAACATTATTATTCTTACACATAGTTAATAATTTTGAATCATGACTATTACATTTACCTTTGTCTTCACTAACTCTTTCCAAAGGAATATTGTGAAAAAGTAATTTTTGATGACTGTACAAAAAATCGTCAATCACACCAGCTCCATCTATATTTAAAATTTCGACTAAATCGTCGTTTGGTACAATATAATCAGATTTTGTACTAGTTCGAGCATTGAAGTCGCCAATAAGTGCCAAATGCATATCGTTCTCTAGCAATACTGAAAATTCATTTTCAATTTCATTGAAAATGTCGTCAGTAGAATATTTTGAGCCTTCAGGTGGAACATATACACAACGTAAAATAATTTTTGAATTTTTGTCTAGATCACATATCTTCAGCCAATATACAAATTCGGAGTCGCTTTTAACAAATGTTAAGTGACCTTTCAGAGAAATTTTGAAAATTATTGTTATACATGTACCACCTGAATTCTTATCACATTTTGTTCTATGTTTACACATATAATCGTACCCAGAAGGAACATCAAATACATCTAAATTATCAGATTTTGATTCAGTACAAACAAATATATCATATTGTTTTATTAAGTCATGAAAGTCAGGAAACTTCAATTTACTTTTCAGTCCACAAACATTTAGACAAGATATATTCAAATCGGTTAAATGTCCTCTTGTTTGCCTGTCCTATCCGTTGAATCCATGTAGTTGTCTGATTGGGTTAGGGTTGGCAGGTGCCCAAACTGTTTGAATAGGAAGGGATGTCCCTGTCCTCCATATTGAAATTACTGATGATAAGAAAACACTGCACAACTGAAGCTTGGAAAGCAATTGAATGGTTTATTGGGAAAAGAGGAGAAATCCAATATACATATGTGAAACATGCACTCTTGACGCAGATACAAAAGTGTGATGTGCAGTTCATGCTTAGAATGGCAGCACTTATCATGCGCAAGACTGAAACTCTTCCCAAAAGCAAAACACGGATATCCATAATACGTTACATATGTTACAATTATGTTGTATTTAAACCTATTCATGCTATACCAGTAGATTTATACCGATTACAATGTATAAAAGAAAATTTAAGCCATTCTGAATTATTATCGATCGAAAATATTCGCGATTTTAGGGGCGCCATCTTAATTTGCCATTTTCTACCCCTAAATGACCTTTTACGAGTAGCCAACATATTTTTTTGAATTCCTCATACCCAAATTAGGATAAAAAAAACTGCTGGACCAAATACTAATAAAATGCTGCTAGACTTCACCTTTTCAGCAAATTGGACCTGACTATAAGCTCTTTAAAAATCATATTTAAAATTTTCTAAATTACCCTGTTTTGATATCTTAATATTTCTTTCTTTTTTAATAGTTTTAATTATTATTGATTCTGACTAAGCATTTTATTTATAATTCTCATGTTTTAGCTTATGTACTTTGTTCTTATTTTCCATTGTATATTTGTATAAATGTTCTTCCATTATGAACACCTTATATTTCCTATAATAATCAGTGCCGGCAAAATAGCCATTTACAATTTTTTGCTTATTTTGCCGGCGCCTGCAAAATAGTCCCCAGTCGGTCGGCAAAATAGCCACTGCCAACAGATAAAGAGATGCCAGGAAAAATTCGCCAATATTCACACTGCTTTGAACAGTCGATTCACACAAGTACTTATTTTTGCATAATAATCGGTAATTTTGACAATTAAGCAGCAAAACTGATGGGAGATTTTATAATCTATAAGTAGTGCATGTTGCAAGTGGAACTAAATCCGAAGTACGTGTCGAGATATTTTGTTTTTTTTTACCTAACTTTCAACCCTCTCCCAAAGAAAACTTATCAAAAAACGCTAAGAAAAAAATCAAAATACAGGTCTTTATTCTGAGAATATTTTCGCTTTGATTTTATCATGGTAAGCAACAAAAATTAGATACGTTTTTCGCCCCAAACCAGGTTGACTTCGAGAGTAAACACTTTGACATTGCTTCTGAAGCATTATGTAAAGATTATTGACATATTGCAAGAAATTTAGGACAAAACAAGTGGACATTCTCAGGGGCGTAGCTTACTATGTTATTCTACCGAGGCAGGGGGTCTGGGGCTGCCTGAAGCCCCAAGTGGGGTACAGGGGCAAAGCCCCGTTGGGGGGTTTGGGGGACCAAGCCCCCCATAAGCGATTGTGAGCAATTTAGAGTATATTTGGTACCAGTTTTGCTTCAAAATAGTCATAAAAATATGTCACAGCTATACACAATTGTACATTCATAATGGTCATCTAACATGTACAACTTAGTCCAAGAAATTTTGTTAATTGCCGATTCAAAAATATTATGGATTGCATTAGACAAAATCACACATATAAACTTGAACATACTATGTTCATGATTGCTATGCAGGAACAGCACCTTATAATTGCTGTTCTTCATCTTGAAGTTGCAATGAGGCCTAAACCCTTCAATTACGAGTATAATATTATGCCTCATGGCAAGTTCAAGACTGCCTCTAATGTGCCGTTTGCTTTTTGTTTGTTGTTTATAATTAGTTAGCTGGAAATCAACAGATAGAGAACTTATTTATTGTACAGACAACTGATAATTTAAACATTGAACAACTGTTAGTTAGTACCAATGAGTTCTCACTAAAGGTACAAAGCTCCGATTCTGCGACTCCCACTTGCATCAAACTTATCTAACACACGGACCCTGTCAACATCTTTATCCTTGTGGATGTGCAACAGTGCTAATCCATTTAATGTCTTTATATTTTTTTTGTTTTGCATATATTTTTACCGAGGCAGCTGCCTCGGTTGCCCCAACGTAAGCTACACCTTTGATTCTGATGCCACCTCATACAAATCAACGCTTCGTAATTTTGAACTTTTAATAGTTTGCTGTAGTTATTCAATTTGTAGTCGGGTATTTTAATACGACCTTTGTCGACTGC
>MJUT01060689.1:245572-275347 GCA_002080005.1 Gigantidas platifrons | reverse complement strand
TTGTAATTTACAAAGCCGGGCGCGAACCCACGCCGTATTGGTAATAGGTTTCACGGGTTTGTATGAGTTGTTAGATCCAACGACCTAACTCATTGAGCCACCCGGGCCCCCTATAATGACGAGGAAAAATACGATAGATGTGCGTGTTTTCAGTAATTAAATGAAAAACTAAAAAATACCACACTGTCGGAATAGTTCCAAAATCTAATCGAAAAATCATATTTAGACCCTTTGTTTTTTTGTTTTTTTTTTTGCTCCTGGAACCAGAGACTTTTGATTATTTGGCTTTCCGTTTTTTTGACATTGAGCGTAGATGATGAAGGTTCTTCCAGACATGCGTTGTGCGCACTAAATTAGATACCGATATCTACGTTTTTATTGGTACAAGACTTCAATGTAAAGTGACGGGGTTAAACTATGAGTCCAAACCTCCTCTCTTGGTGAAATGGTAATCAGTAGACGTAATTCGAAGAATGACAGACAACACAAGGAAAAGACCCAAAGAGATAAGCAATGATCCATGATCAACAAAACACTACAAACAGCCTTAAGATTGAGCAACGTGAATCCAACATACCCTGGGGGATGAACTCAGGAAGGGAGGCAGTTTCTCCTCCATTAGTGCCACCTATCATGTTATTGCTAAACGAAAAGAACATCCGGTATGGAAATCGGTTTATACATCAGTATAAGTAAATAAGTACAAATAGCATAGATAAGACATGAACTCCCTACAAAACAAATACGTGTAAAATTAAAGTGCACTTGTGAAATAAAATGTCTCCGCGTATAGAGACTGAGATAAATATCCTGAAATTTCAATGCAAGCCTATAATATTTAATGTAGCTCTCTCTCTCTCTCTCTCTCTCTCTGAAGTTGATTCATTTCAGGTCAATATGTCACGACATTGGACAACCGCACGCCATATTTATCACAGTAATAAGTAATGATATGTGTGCTTCAGGCTGGGCATTCAAACAAATTAATTCTTCCTAGTGTATTACCAGTATTGTACATCTCTATAATATACAAATATATTAATATAATGTTAATGGGAATGACAATATACAGAATCTATTTCTTCTGGAGAGTTTAAAAATGCATTACCTGGTTTAGCCCCTCTATAATTACATGTTATGAACAGAATAGATAGTGACGGTCAACAGTTCCACCAATATCAACAGGCGGCCTTTAAAATAAACGTTTGAGAAACCGAAGGGGCAAACAAGAATGGACAATCCAGAGAAATTGGCAATATTGGGCACATAAGACGAAGACAAAAAAAAAAAAAAAAACAAAAAAAAAACCACACACACAACACAATATTTGTTGGGACACCACTATAACGTAAATAAGACTTGAATCCTCCTATAAACAACTGGATGTAAAGACGAACAGAACATCGTTTTATGCGAAAATCGTAACGAACATCACAACACGGAACCCAGAACAAAAAGACACTTACAGAGCCGTCCGGTGTGTTCGCGAACCTAAGGGTTCAGTGGTTAATTTCACAGCTTGCCAACATTTTATTGAATTAATTTAAATCATCCTCAAATACATTGAAGTATTATCTTTATGGTCTTTATCCGGATTCCTCTACAACTTTTAAAATTTCAGTGAAAACGAAGTGTAAACAAACCAACCCTCGATTTTTGACAAATGTTGCAACGTCCGGTGATGTCGCGCATGCATACTTTGGATGGTTCTTAAAATGAATAAAGGAAAGATTTTATTTTAAACGTTTTCGAAATTGAAGTTTATACCTATTACTTCAAAATAAGCTCAAATTTGAAAGCATAATGATATCTTTTAATATAATTAGAATTAATCCTCACACACCAGTAGTCTCCATCTTAACTTTTCCAATGATTTTGCAATTTTTACATGTACAATACGTATGCGCGAACTCACCGGATGCGCGAACACCGGTGCCAAGACAGTAATAGCTCAACACAAAAACTAAAAAGATAAGCAACACGGATCCAACAAAAAAAAACAACAAAAAAACAAAAAACAAAACAGAGGATGAACTCGGGTGCTCGCGAATGGTAACCAGTTCCTGCTTCCTTATAAGACAACCGCTAATTGATCACAAAAATACCACTCTATGTGATGTTAGAAATCCGGGTACTGGCTTGAGACAGGCACAAAAATGTGGCGTGGTTAAACCAATTAATAGGAGCCCAACACTCCCCTCTTGATAATAGGATCCCAACCCTCCCCTCTTGATAATAGACTCCCAACCCTCCCCTCTTGATAATAGACTCCCAACCCTCCCCTCTTGATAATAGAATCCCAACCCTCCCCTCTTGATAATAGAATCCCAACCCTCCCCTCTTGATAATAGACTCCCAACCCTCCCCTCTTGATAATAGACTCCCAAACCCTCCCCTCTTGATAATAGAATCCCAACCCTCCCATCTTGATAATAGACTCCCAACCCTCCCCTCTTGATAATAGACTCCCAACCCTCCCCTCTTGATAATAGACTCCCAACCCTCCCCTCTTGATAATAGACTGCCAACCCTCCCCTCTTGATAATAGACTGCCAACCCTCCCCTCTTGATAATAGAATCCCAACCCTCCCCTCTTGATAATAGACTNAACGTCTGTGATATATAAATAGCCAAGATAGCTGGACATTAGCTAACACATTTTCTTAATTTGTGACAGTAGGGATGCTGATAAGAAGTTGATGGATAATGAACCATAACACATTTCAGAAATTTGATATCTCCTTAAAATTAGGATGAATTTTGGCGTTCGACCACATAGTATATTGGTATAAATTTGATAGAAGCCGAAATGTAATCAGACACAGTAAACCATAAACACCAACAACCAGCAAGTAAATATCTTTAGTCTGTAACCAAATCATAGTGGGTGTTACTAGTGAATCAGGAACTGCCTACCCTTCTAGAACACGTGAGTTTCCCTCTGGTTTTTAAATGTCTTCACGTTATCAGTTCTATGTCGTGACGAACGCTGTCATTTTCACGCAAAAACTATATTTAGTTCGTTCATTTGTTTTATAGGGTAATTCATGCTTTATTAATGTTTTTTTGTGTATTTATTTACATATACTAGTGTCCAACATGGATTCCATATCAGATGATGTTCGTATCATTGAACAGTAACATTGCGTGTGTCACTAATGTAGCAGAAACTGCTTACCTTTCTGAAGCGGGACTGTCAGCTCGTAATCTTATGATTTACAATGACCTATGCAATCAGTGCTTATCACCACTAACGTTTTGAGTTCGAATCCCACTCATGGCGAGGTGTACTCGATACAACATTATGTGATAGAGTTTGGCGGTGACTTGCGACAGGTAGATGGTTTTCTCCACCAATAATACTAATCGATTCGATATAACTGAAATATTGTTGAATGTGGCATTAAACACCATAACCCTAACACTTTCTGAAGCAGTCGAGTACACCCCCGTATTTTGTGGGGTATATATTGCTTAATCTTTAGTTTTCTGTGTAGTGTTTTGCCAACCAGTGTTTGTCCTCTTTCTTTTGACCATATGCATTGTCTGTCCATCAATTTACCTCTTTGGTATTTTCAACCTTTTTTCACGATTGCACACGTGCGAGTTTCCCGTTCGGATATAATCTGGCTGGTCATGTTATAACTGGTGACCTTGACATTATCAACAATACCTCTCTACAAGAAGTGTTAGCCAAAATCTAAAATTCTTAAAGATTCCGTCAGACAATGGGCAATATGTGAAAAGGAGGACTTAGATACTCTTTCTGAGTGGGTGAAGAGTGTGAGGTTGTTGATACAAATTAGAATTAAAAACTCAATCGATCTATGAGTACCCGCTCTACATCAATCTTCAAAGACCCAAATGTTGCTAAACACCTGTCTCTCTTCCATGACAAATATGTTATTGTCTCCGCCGACAAGGTCCCTAACAATATTGTTTTTGCGTGTAAATCACACTACATAGACTGCTTGATAAAGGAATTGGGTATTGACAATTCATTTCGCAACCTTACAAATACCCCGACGACACTTGCGAAAGGGGAAATCTTGGACAATCATAGGTCTGTAATATGTTCCTTTGGAATTTCAACCAAAGATGAAGAACTGGATATACTATTACTCTACTGGATTCCTAAATTACACAAGTGTCCTTTCAAACAGCGTTATATTGCTGGTTCTGTCAAATGCTCCACGAAATCTCTTTCCCAATTATTAACACGTAGTCTATCGACGATCAAAACCAGGCTTCTGGGTTACTCGAAGGGTGGTGTGAACCAGATGTTGATTCTGAAGAATTCTAAAGATAGAGTACATGCAATATAGGTCGCTCTCATGCAATAGCATTAAAACATTTGACTTCTCTACCCTCTACATAGCTCTTCCTCACTTAAAGCTGAAGGACAGATTAAGGGAGTTGGTCCAACTGTGTTTCATTAAAAAAGAATGACCAACGTAGATACAAATACCTTGTGCTATGAAGGGACAAATCTTATTTTGTAAAAAAAAAAAAAACACTCTGATTCTACCAAAAAGTTATCAGAGATTGATATCATCAACATACTCGAGTTTTTGATTGACAACATATTTTGGTGGACGTGTTTTTCAACAGACAGTCGGCATACATATGGGTACAAACTGTGCTCCTGTTCTCGCCGATTTGTCCTTTTATTCGTATGAGGCAGGCTTCATACAGGGGCTTCTCAAGAAAAATGTAAAGAAGCTAGCCCGATCCCTTGATTTCACGTTCCGCTATACAGATGATATCCTTTCACTAAATAATTCTAGGTTTGGTGACTTCGTTGATCGCATCTATCCCATTGAGTTTGAAATAAAGAATACAACTGATACAGATAGGCTGCTTCATACATTGACCTACACCTCGAAATTGATAGTGAAGGGCAATTAAGAACGAAACTTTACAACAGAAGAGGTTATCTCAATTTTCCCATTGTGAACTTTCCATTTATATGTAGCAACATTCCAGCAGCACCTGCATATGGAGTTTATATCTCTCAGTTGATACGATATTCTAGAGCTTGTGGTTCCTATCAGGATTTCCTTGATAGAGAGTTGCTGCTAACAAGGAAGCTACTGAACCAAGGGTTCCTCTTGGTTAAGTTGAAGTCATCACTTCGAAAGTTTTACGGTCGCCACCATGACCTGACTAGCAGTTACGGAATATATGTGTCACAAATGACCACGGATATGTTCCACTTGTCGTAAGCACTCCCCGTCCTGTCCTCATTCATGCCTTATCGCCGGATTTGTAACTAGATTAACACAATGGGTGCAAATATTGGAGCAGGAACTGCTTACCCTTCCGGAGCAGCTGAGTTCAACCCCAGTTTCTAGCTGGGATTGTGTTTCACGATCTGTAGTTTTATGTGTATGTTTTGTAGATCGTTGTTTTTCCATTTATACTTTTTCTTTTGGCCATTGAGTTGTCTGTTCTCCTTTGATATACGGATTCTGGTTACCCGTTTGGTATCTTCAAACTTTTCTTATGCATTTTGGAGTGTTCTTCTTTGTCATCTACTATGTCATGATTCCCAGCCAGTTTCGAAATATGAACAAAATCTGTCTTTGTAAAGATGGGCAATCCAGTTACAATTCTGGCAGCGTTTAACTGTAATTTTATCTGAGTGGCAATTACCACAGTTGTCCCAAACTTCACGCGCGTATTCGAAGATGGGAAGAATATAAACTCAAAGCAAAACAAACTGGACATTTATTCTAATTCTGTCTATTCATTTTAAATTTAAATTTTCTTAATACTCCGAAATGTTTACTTCTAGTTTTGGCAATATTTTCTACGTGCTCTCTCCACTTTACGTCATGAGATAATTCTACATCTAAATGTTTATGACTGGAGTTTTGGATATTAATTTACCATTGCATGAACAATTTTAATTATTGGTTATTTCCATATTTGAACAGATCATTATTTCCGTTTTTGATGGCTTAAATGACATGAGCAATTTGTCAGACCAAATACTAAGTTCATTTAGGTAATGATTTATAACTGAATTCCAAAGTATCAGGACTGGAGCTTGAATACCCTAAGGATGTACCATCAGCAAATAACATAGTTAAAGAAAGAAGTTTCTCACCAGTATCATTTACATAAATTGGGAATAATACAGGATCAATCACATAGCTTGGGGTACACCAGCAGAAACATTAGACAATGATGTAGACGAATCTCTGATGACTACTTGTTATCTTCTTTCATGAAGATATTAAGTATTATATATGCCATGGATCTTACGAATTAACTTATTTAAACCAACGAATCCGAAGGATGAGTTGGTTTAAATAAGTTCATGAGTAAGATCCATGGTATATATGGTTTGTAACAGAAAAATTACACGATTGACAAAAGGGTCTTCTCTTCGACGTCCGCGTTAACCATGGAACAACATGTAGATCTTTATATTAAACCATGAATTAAGCTCCTCCCACTTCTATAGAAAATTCACTATTATTCTCATGTGATGTCATAATCATGGAATAATATCAAGATCTTCATGTTAGACCATGGTTTGTAAAAGTTCACTATTTTTAAGTTGATTACTGCATAAAAACATCAAAGGAAAAATGCGTATTTATGTTACAAGCCATGTTAAAGTTACTCTTATTCCATATGAATTCATTTTATGTATAAGTCCACAATGTCATACTTTGTCAAAAGCTTTCGAAAAATCACAAAATACAAAACAACTGAATTCTGTATTTTCTAGTGAATTTGAAATTGGGCTGTATAATTAAATTAATTGAAGAACAGTTAAAAAACCAAACTGGTCTTCACAAATGATCGAGTTTGTGAATGTTGTTTTTATAATTCCAATTTTGTGATTGGATGCAGACAAGGCGTGCAACATCGTACATGGTACATTTTTGAACAATTAATACTGCTCGTCGATCGATTTATTGAATCTTGATTTCAGATATGTAAAACAACTGATGGCAATAACAATAATTAATTCATTAATTATAGTTTGGCGTGTCAATTGTTCTTCGTGTATGAATTAACACATCATAAAATGCCTTTGATCGAATGTTTTGTATATATATTTTTTTATTTTCTTTTATTATTATTAAACGTCAATATATCACGGGTGGTTTTCTACGTCACACGCACGGATACTTAAACATCGCCTCGAGGTAGGTTTATGCAGTTGTACAATTTAAAAAAAGGAAAACTAACAAAACCAAGTAGTTCACCGAAGGGCCCACATATCAGACTTCGTTGTTAACATACATTCATTGCGCGGAAACCCGTCAGTTTTGCAAACACTTCTGTACAGTTGAATGGGTTTTGTGTGAACGGTATCCTTGCCCGGAATTTTAATTGTGCAAAAGTGTGCAACGAATGTATGCTAACAATGAAGTCTGATACGTGGGCCCTTCGGTGAACTACTTGGTTTTGTTAGTTTTCCTTTTTAACCTTTTTACTAAGTTGCACGTGTTCACTATTATATTGATATCGCAACATAAATGTTTACTTGTTTCAATGATATCTGTTGCTTTGATTGATTGATTGATTGATTGATTGATTGATTGATTGATTGATTGATTTTATTGTGCTTAATGCCACGTTCAGCAATATTTCAGCCATATCATGGTGACTAGTTTTAATGGTGGAAGAAGCCGGAGTACCCGGAGAGAATCACCGACCATGGGGAAGTAACTGGTAACCTTTATCACTTGCCGCTGTCAGTCGAGTGCACCTTTTTTTTGCAATTTACAGAACAGGACACGAACCCACGCAGTGTTTGTGATAGGCTTGTATAAGTTGTTAGGTAATCAAACTACCTAACTCATTGAGCCACCCGGGCGCTTAAAAAAATTGAAGTCATTCGTATCCTACATAATCATAATTATCTCCCTTGATTTTTTTATCGGTTGCAATTGTACCGTTATAATAGATGTGGTACCAAGGCCTCACGATCATGAAAAGTTTGCTTACGAATTTAACACATCTGAGACAACATTTTACTAATTCCCTCACATTTGATTGTAATGCATTCATCATATTTGTATTAATAATAGGTTACCTCAATTTTAGTGAACTCAATTTACAACGCAATTATGGTCCCTCAGTAGCTAGACAATACAAAACCAGTGTTGCCTTACATTTGATAAGTACATGTATGTGTAAGATCATACATGATAATCTCTTTCTTCGTGATTTATGATCGAGGCGGTAGCCGAGATCTAAATTTCTTTCTTCATGATTTATGATCGAGTCGGTAGCAGAGATCTAACCACGAAGGAAGACATTATTGTGTTCTTACAAATTTAGAATAGTGTAAAGTGATTGAGATTCTCTGAAGTGTTAATAGTTTTCATTATTACTTGATTATATTAATCTTGCGGTAATCATGAATAAACTGATTCTGAAGGGGTAAAAAATGTGAACACTGGTTTCTTGTTTAATAAAAAGAAGTAGATATAGCTTATTCCTGATCTATTTAATGACATTTTAAATTAACATGAACATGAAATCTACAAATGAATGGGGAAATTTTGACGTAGGGAAAAAGTTCATAAAAAGCTACTCCTGTCAGAAGAAGAATTACAGAGAAAGATTCATAATTCCATTCTCATTTCTAGTTACCCTAATCTGCAGACTCGTTGTGGTAATATTCATTATCTTGATAAACTGACTTAAATGAATTTATAAACACAATGTAGACTTTATCTTTGTTTTTGTCGTTGTCTCCGTCCTCGTGTCTCTTCAAACACCAAAGTTGTTATGGCCTCTCGACAATCATGCATGTAAACAGGAAGTGAAAATGATTGATACATTTGAACCACCCTTATTTTGCAACCATACATTCTGCTTACCCTCCCGGAGCACATGAGTTCAACCCCGATTTTTAGTGGGGTTCGTGTTACTCGATCTTTAATTTTATGTGTATGCTTTGTAGATCGTTGTTTGTCCCTTTATCCTTTTCTCTTGATCATTGTGTTGTCTGTTCTTCTTCGATATACGGTTTCTTATTACCCCTTTGGTATCTTCAAACTCTTCATATAACCGAAGGGACAATCAGTAATGGACAATCCAGAAACACATGCAACATTGTTCGCAAGACACAGATAGATGACAAACAAAGCAACAAAACAAAAACACAACACAGAAAACTAAAAAGATGAGCAACATTAATTATCAATATAATTTATTTTAATTATATTGAGCAAAATGAAATTTATACACAAAAAAAAATGTATTACGATTTCTATTTCTGTTTGTAGAATGACGAATCATCTTGAATTCATGGGTTGAAAGTGCTGCAACAGAAAAATTTAAATAAACAGAAATAAATGAAAACAAAATAAAAATGTATTAAGCATGTACTGACAAATTATGTTAAAATGTTTTGGCTGTGAATTTGGAGAAGTGAGTGATTGTTGTTTAACGCTAATTCATCAATTTTTCGGCTATATCATGGCGAGAACATATTAATTTTAATTAATGAGTTGATGATGAGGTCCGCTTTGTACTAGACCAACATGCTGAGTTGGGTTTTTGTAGTGGTAGCTCACTGAAACAACAGTCCGTGTGAAGACATGTCGTTCTACTTGGACACATTATTCTGATTCAGAGCCAACCAGTCTTTGCTCTTTATCCTTAATGCTGCATGCATAGCGGAGAAGTAACAAATACCAATTAGAGGTTCAATAAAATTTTGACCCTCACAAGTGGTCATTTTGAAATTCGTAAATGGCCCAAAATATCAAAACTTGTTAAGGACCTTCATAGAAACATTCACACCAAATTTCATTCAAATCCGTTTAGTGGTTCTCAAGAAGAAGATTCCTGAAAATGGACCAATCATAATCTCATGACAGCCATGTTTTTAGACAAATCCGAAACAAAGTAACACAACTTAAATAAGACCTTTGGAACAACTGTGCCAAGTTTGGTGAAAACACTGAAAACATAGTTCATCTAAATGTTCGACTACTTATATCTTTTATTTTCGTCAATAAAATAAATATAATAATCAATTGCACGTCGTGAATATTGAATATATGATCACTCGTGCCGAAACGCATTCAGATTAAAATCGTGCGCGTAGCAAGTTCCACACACTCGTTTAATCTGGTGCGTTTTGCAGCACTCGTGATCATATTTCAATATCCACTCCGTGCAATTATCCTATAGTTGTTTGGAGTTGCGATTATATAGGATATGATGATACAGTCCGGGATGCATGGTCGGAGTATTAATGAGTGTCGGAGTAATGACTGTCGGGGTAATGATTGTCGGAGTTATGAGTGTCGGAGAAATAACTGTCGGAGTAATGACTGTCGGAGTAATGAGACGACCCCTTAATTTTAATAAAATGTGTGCTGTCAATAGTTGTCAACAAAAAATCTCATTGAAGAGGGCAGAAAGTTTAACGTAAGTTGATGCCCAGACTACGTCAAGATGAAACATATAATATCAAGATTAACTAGGTTTCAGAGCAGACGGTAGATATAGTGACAGGGACAGGTCGCGTTTGACTACCTTAGGCCAACACCGCCATATTAGATATATTCGCCTGTGTAATCAGTTTGTAACTGTTGTGTCAACTGCCAATCAAGCCATCGGAAAGAAAAACAAATTTATATCTCGTAAAACCCCGTCGTCCACTGAAAGAAATTATACCAAAACAACGACATAGGATTGTGCAGTTCGCAAGGACGTTTGATATGTTCCGTTAGAATTGAACATTTTGGGTGAATCACGGGAAAATTCTGTTTAAGAAAAGAGATGGACATTCAAGAATATGTTGTCGGACCGAAGAGCGTTTTGCTGCTGACTCTACCCTATTTCCATCCGTAGAACGATCAGTATAAATTGTTGAGAATACAGATGTTATTAACTAGATTAACACGACGGGTGCCACTAGTGGAGCAGGAACTGCTTAGTCTTACCATTCCAGAGCACCTGAGTTCACCCCCGGTTTTGAGTGGGGTGTTACTCGATCTTTAGTTTTATGTGTATGTTTAGTAGATCGTTGTTTGTCCTGTTGTACTTTTTCTTATGGCCATTGTGTTGTATGTTCTTCCTCGATATACGGATTCTGATTACCACTTTGGTATCTTAAAACTCTTCTTACATGATAGATTGAAATGAATCAGACTTACAACTCCCTCTGCTGCTAGCCTCTTGTCGCAAAAAAAACTATTTCATTTAACGTTAAAGGATCTGCGAGTTTTGCTCCGCCTTTATTAAATCTGCAATCGCCCTTCAAAAAATGTAGTCATATTAATTACTAGTACTAGTAGTTACCAAATTCAGACATTTGTACAAAGTGAATACAAGAGACGAATTTTCATTTCCTAACGTCAGTTTTCCTTTTTGGATGTTGACGTTCCTTTGACACTAACATATGTCGTTTACATTTCTCGATCAAGTTCATTTTGCACGTACATTGTATTTGTAATTATGTGTCTGACTTCAATGACTGTAATCTCGTGATGACAGAAAAAAAAACTTTTACATCAAGGACACCGTTTTCAGAAATTAACGAAAACTTTCACAAACATTTATTATCGCTATAAAGATATTGTATATAAATACAATTCTACATGCAGAGAAACCGCATCGGTGGAGTAATAGTTATCGTGCTCGCATTGAGTGCGGTAGTTCGTGGGTTCGAGCCTCGGTCGGGTCTATCCAAAGACTGTAAAATTGGTATTTGTTACTTCTCCTCTAAGCATGCAGCATTAAGGAGAAAGAGCAAAGACTGGTTGGCTCAGAATCGGAATAATGTGTCCGAGTGGAGCGTTATGTCTATCCACGGACTGTTTTTTCAGTGAACTAACACTATAAAAATCCAACTCAGCGTGTTGGTCTAGAACAAAGTGGACCTCATCTCATTGAAAATTAACTTGTTCTCGCCATGATATGGCTGAAAAATTGTTGAGTTGGCGTTAAACAACAACCACTCACTCACTTAATTTATACATATGAGCACGACTTTCTCTAAAAATTGTATTCGATTAAAATGACCTGTGCACTCTGCCAGCTTGAATCTGATGTAGTAAATAAATAACATTTACAGCTGGAGTCAGATCTCACCCATCCATTTTCACATTGTCCTAAATAATAAATAACATTTACAACTGGAGTCAGATCTCATCCATCCATCTTCACATTGTCCTAAATAATAGATAATATTTACAAATGGAGTCAGATCTCATCCATCCATCTTCACACTGTCCTAAATAATAAATAACATTTACAACTGGAGATGGATCTCACCCATCCATTTTCACATTGCCCTAAATAATAAATAACATTTACAACTGGAGATAAATCTCATCCATACATTTTCACATTGCCCTAAATGATAAATAACATTTACAACTGGAGATAAATCTCATCCATCCATTTTCACATTGCCCTAGATAACATTTACAACTGGAGATAAATATCACCCATCCATTTTCACACTGTCCTAAATAATAAATAACATTTACAACTGTCCTAAAATTGTTTTTATAAAGTCTATAGTATAGTCGAGACAAGTGCCGTCTTGACGCACCGGGCATGCTGCGCTGTTGCCCTGGGCCCCAGGCTAATATATGTATGTTGTGTACGGAATGTTATTATCCCCTCGCCAACGAAGTTGCGAAGGAATATAATAACGCTACCGTCCGTTCGTCCTTCCGTAACATCCTTGTGAACACTCTAGAATCAACATCCTTTAATGGATTTTGACCAAGCTTGGTACATACGTACTTAATCCTTAAGAGAATCTGGAACCCTATTCAAGGTCATTGGTCAAAGATCAAGGTCACCGGGTCAAATTTTAGGAGAGGGGATACACCACGTTTTGCGTTGCCCTTGTTTAATGTTAAACACTGCAGGGCTCGAAATTAATGCTAGCAAGCAGGCAAATTGCTAGTTGAAATTTCAATTTGCCTTAATTTTGCTAGTGAATGAAGTTAGAACTAGCAGAATTTTGCTAGTTGCAAAATATTATGTGTTCAGAATCGTATCTGAACTATGACAAACGTGTAAATTTGTTTTCTCGCAAGATCGGTAAAGATCGCATTGACTTCATAAAAAAGGACGGTATAGTTACATTGTACGCATTTGTCCGAGAAATACGAATATTTACGTCTCTGTCCGAGAAATACGAACAACCATACTGGTTCCCGATTTTTAAAATAACATCTGGTTGTAATTTTTACAGTTCAAGTTACCAGTCGAAATGTCAAAAAGAAGAAAAGTTTCTGATCACGATATCGATCGCGACGTTACAAAAATTACGAAATTCTTTCGCCAATTTTCAGGTAGATTTATAATTGTGATTATAGTATTTACAGTGACTAAGAGGAAATAATCGTGAAAATCGTTGTGTGACAGCTGTTACACTATCGTATGAAGGCAGCCTGTCTGCTTGCAAGAATTTCTTGAAGAATCATTTTTAGAATGGCAAGATTACGATTTTCGTTTATCCAACTTTGGCCTAGGTAGAGTAGGCAGGGTCTGGAATTACTTTTTCATTTATACTACCAAAGATTTCATATTCTTATGAAACAACTATACCTCATCTGTCTAAATTAAAAAAAAAATGCAGTCCTGACCTTTATATGTTCAGACCCCAATGTGAAATCATTAAATACAATTATCGTGTTTTTAACAGAAGTGATCTCATTATTTTATTCAAATAGTTATTATTGCTCTGTTTCCATCTTGATTAACTCCTTTATACAATTTTCACACAAAAAAAGCAAAAAAAAAAAAATAATAATAATAACAGACAGACATATTTCCTTTACTGGCTGTACAATAATTATTCTGTCACATTACATGATGAAAGATAAAACAGTCATTAGTTATATCTTGGTAATAATTATATAATTATTTGAGATGAAAAAAGTTCAGTACATGCACAGTGATGCAGCATGCCTACAGCTTTTTTTCATTTGAGGTTACATGTACTCCAACTCCACCAATTTGGGGGTACATGGAATTTTTTTAGGGTAGTGTGTGGCTCTTTATATTACTGTCCAATAAAAGGCAGAATGTCCAGGAGCAACTTACTTAATGGTCAAGGACGCCTTTCACAATGCGATATAGTCAGAGACAGTGAATTGCTTAAATTAATAAAACACATAAAACCTTACAGTCTTATTGTTACATACATGTATTTCAATGAAAATAACATACATTTTTTGCTAAATTTGGTTGATAGTCAGGTCAGTCTGTTTGCTAGTAGATTTTTATTTAACTAGCAAAGTTTTGCTTGTGGTGAAAAAAGTTAATTTCTAGCCCTGACATTGCTTTTGTTGGAAGTTCCAATGTACATTTTCATTCATGTGAGTGGTTGTTTAGGTGGAGGTCCCAGTGCAATGTTTTGCCCGGGGCCTATAATGCTGAACTGAAAATACAGTCATGGTTGAGACTTGCTTTGGCTAGATCGAAGCAACTAACTAACTAGCATTAAAACGTTTGATATGTCTACAAAGTGACACATTTAAAAAAATAAGCATTATTTCAACTTTGTTTCATAAAACGAATGGCCAACGTAGAAACAAATAAATGGTCTTAAATGAAAAAATACAAATCTTATTTTAACTAAAATAACACTGATTCTAACAGAAAGTTCATTTAGAATGACATCATCAAAAGGATTTTTTTATTGGCAATATAATTTCTATATTTGATGGACGTGTTTATCAACTGACTGTCAACAGTAGCAACATATATCTTATACGAAGCATCTCAATTTCTGGAAGGGACCGTCGTGGCCGTGATCGTATGGTAGTTGGATTTACAACTACCTATGCAATCAGTGCATATCACCACTGATGTTGTGAGTTCGAATCTCGATCAGAGCGAATTGTACACTATTATGTGATGAAGTTTGTCAGTAATATGCGACAGGTCGATGGTTTTCTCTGGGTCCTCCGGTTTGGTTCCCACCAATAAAACTAACCGCCACGATATAACTGAAATTTTGTTGAAAGTGGCGTTAAACACCATAAAATAAACAAACAAACAATCTCTACTAAACAACAACTGTATTTACAACTAATTTCTATTATACCTATAGTGAGAGAAACCGTTATATAACAATTTCTTACCCTTCCAGAGTAATCGAGTTCACCCCCAAATTACAGTTCATGGGATATATTTATTGTATTGAAAGCTACAGTGACAGTACCTGGAATACAGCAGCTATAACGACATTTAGGCCTGCACAATCCTCGACGTGTTTCCCCACATCCATCATCACAGACGTGTGTCTTATCCTTGCAGCTTGCATTTGAAAATGAGGTTGTGTTGCAACCGTTATCAAAAACTCATAAAAGTTATAGTTCTGTCATGTACTAATAATATACATTTGTATTACAGATATTTATTTTGAAGAAATATTTTGCATCTGTAGGAAAAAATATAGATAAATAAATGAAAAAATGAAAAAAGAAACCTTTTTGCACAAACCACCAAATATATCACCCTATGAAAGTACAGATAAGCCTGCATTAAATTGCAACTCTATATAACAATTCACTATCTACAGTACATTTTTCCAATTACTGGATATTACATATATATTTACCCTGTATATTAAGGGCAACTGCTCATAGAGGCGCCATTTTTATGTTTCCTTAGTGGCCTTTATATACAGGTGACTGTATATGAACATACACAGGGACGGATCCAGGATTTCAAGTTGGGGGGTGTGGGCGCATTTTAAAAATCGCGCCGACCGGAGGGAGGCGCGAAAATATTTGGGGTATTTCGTGTGAACAATCACGATTTTACGCAAAAATCATATATTTTCCAATTCTGGATCCGCCCCTGATACACATGTATGCTTCTTACTATTAAAAGTAGTGTTTGGAAACTGGCGATCTCATTACTATAACATTTATCACAATATGGAGCATGTAACTCCGTTGAAAACAATATTCCAGAGCTTGTGATGCCTGTCATGATTTCCTTGAATTCATCACTTCAGAAGTTTAACGGTCGTCACTATAAACTGGTTAACCGGAACGGAATATCTGTGTCACATAACGGTCGTCGCTATAACCTGGTTAACCGGAACATAATATCTGTGTCATATAACGGTCGTCACTATAACCTGGTTAACCGTTACGGAATATCTGTGTCACATAACGGTCGTCCATGGATATGTTCCGTTTGCCGTAATCACAATTCGGTTCTTTCTTCATCCATGACTTATCACTGGGTATGTAACAAGAGAAACACGACGGGGACCACAGATGGAACAGGAACTACTTAACCTTCCGGAGAACCTGTTCTCACCTAGTATTTAGTGGGATTCGTTTTGTTTGATCTTTATATTTCTGTGTAATGTTTTGTAGATCATTATTTGTTCTTTTTCTCACGGCCATTGTATTGTTTGTAGATCATTATTTGCTCTTTTTCTCACGGCCATTGTATTGTTTGTAGATCATTATTTGTTCTTTTTCTCATGGCCATTGTATTGTTTGTAGATCATTATTTGCTCTTTTTCTCATGACCTTGTATTGTTTGTAGATAATTATTTGTTCTTTTTCTCATGGCCATTATATTGTTTGTAGATCATTATTTGCTCTTTTTCTCATGGCCATTGTATTGTTTGTAGATCATTATTTGTTCTTTTTCTCATGGCCTTGTATTGTTTGTAGATCATTATTTGCTCTTTTTCTCATGGCCATTGTATTGTTTGTAGATCATTATTTGTTCTTTTTCTCGTGGTCATTGTATTGTTTGTAGATCATTATTTGTTCTTTTTCTCATGGCCTTGTATTGTTTGTAGATCATTATTTGTTCTTTTTCTCATGGTCATTGTATTGTTTGTAGATCATTATTTGCTCTTTTTCGCATGGCCTTGTATTGTTTGTAGATCATTATTTGTTCTTTTTCTCATGGCCATTGTATTGTTTGTAGATCATTATTTGCTCTTTTTCTCATGGCCATTGTATTGTTTATAGATCATTATTTGCTCTTTTTCTCATGGCCATTGTATTGTTTGTAGATCATTATTTATTCTTTTTCTCATGGCCATTGTATTGTTTGTAGATCATTATTTGTTCTTTTTCTCATGGCCATTGTATTGTTTGTAGATCATTATTTGTTCTTTTTCTCATGGCCTTGTATTGTTTGTAGATCATTATTTGTTCTTTTTCTCATGGTCATTGTATTGTTTGTAGATCATTATTTGCTCCTTTTCTCATGGCCATTGTATTGTTTGTAGATCATTATTTGTTCTTTTTCTCATGGCCATTGTATTGTTTGTAGATAGTATGCATACCATTTTATTACCTCTTATGCCCCATCTTCGCTAGCCAAGGGTTACGATCCGCTCTACTCATCTTCACGAGTAGAGCGGATCGTAACCCTTGGCTAGCGAAGATGCGTATGCCCAGGGACACGGCATTATACAAAACAATTGCAGTATCCCGTTGTTTTGATTACCAGCAGCCCATTAGCATGATCATCTGGTATTAAAATATGTGATAGTTTGTCGAACCCACTGCAATATGACGTCGCAGGAATACTTTGTAGGACAACATGCTCATTTAAAGACATTTTCGAAAAGTTGCTGTATTTTTATACGATTACAGCTTTTAATAGCGTCCATCATGCTATCCATCTTCAGCCTCCAATGAGTTAGCGTTTTTTTCTCTCCATCAAATTACGACTTTAATTACTGTAGTTATGTAATATACGCATCATCCAAAACAATAGCAGATCAAGATTAATTAATAGAAATAAAGAAGTAAGCCGATTCCGGTGCCGATAAAGGTCGGATCCCGATTCAGGGACGTAGCTGAGGCTTAATAGTGTGCACGNGCATATGAGAGGAGGGTTCAGCCGGTACATCGGTACGGGGCACGGAAAGCCACGAAAGGGCCCCATAGCCTTAGTCATTGACGTTTTATTTTGATTTTTTCATTATTTTTTGGTATATTCAACTCAAATCCACGGTTTTGAGAGAAGTTTCAGCCTGTTCTCAGACCCCAAAGCAGTATTGTTACGCCTTGCAAAATTCCTCTTGGATGCCCTGTTGCAGATACATCATCATAATTCTTTTTTCACAACCTATAATAAAATGAAAAAAAAGTATCACATCGTCGGAAAAGTTCCAAAAATTCAATAGAAAAATCGTAGAAATAGGAAAATTCGATATCCCTAACACACAATAACCGCTCACTTTCCTGACTTAGTACAGGTACTTCAGTAAAACGTTACGGGGTTAAACTAGTTGGATTATAACTTGCCATTGTCTTAAGAAATACCAAAATAGCCACATCTCCTCTGAATTGTAAAAAACCCATAATATACTAAACAGGTAGCATGTACATCGTACTTGATAAATTCGCAATTAATATTTCGAATGTACAATAGCGACTTCCGCCCAACATGAAAACAGGACAGATTGATGTACTTGATAAATCACCCCACCCCCTCTCCCCAACGTATGAACAATAGAAATAGCTTATGTGATTTAAATACGTACTAACTGCATTACATGTAAACTGCATGATGCTGTTTGATAAAGGCCGTTAACTAGAACAGGAACAAATGAACACCTGAATGAAATAGTGTTGTAATTAAAGATCATGTACGTGATATAGAAGTTTGAAAGAATTTCAATGGTTATTATAAATGAGGTTGAAACAAGTCACATTTTGATATCAATTCGGTTGTATTTCACTTTGACTATTTCAATTACGGAAGACGGTCCGCAACCAGGAAAAAATGAACACCTGAATGAAATAATGTTGTAATTATATATCATGTCCTTGATGTACAACACTGAAAAATATTATTATTATACATTTTATATCCTAATTTTTTATAACCTGACGATGTGCACGCCATGGCGTGACAACGTATATGCAGCTACGCCTCTGCGATTTCTTGATAATACCAGAGAGGCAACTCGTCTGTAACAATTCTGTAACATTTTATTGAACAGACATTAAATATTTATTACAACGATATTAACAAAGAATATCCGTTTTTTTCATCTCAAAATTATTTTTTTTCTCTCGAAATTGTGGTACGGTTTGCCGTACCAGCCAGAAAAAGTGGTACGGTCGGAACCGTACCAACCGTACCGGGTGTTACGGCAGTGAGTATGTAGACTTAGGAGTGATTGTATTTACTAGCGTTGAATATAACGCATACATGTTGCAATCGTAGCGTATTTTCCGGAATTTCAAAAACGTCACGCCACCCGTTCACGTTCCGGTTTTTATTTCGTTATTATAATGAAGTAAACAAATCAACGTTTGAAACAAAATGCAAAGACTTGTTGATTCGTATTTTGCAAAGAAAGATCCAGCAGAAAAAAAATCAGTTAGGTAGTAGAAGTGACACTAATGACAAACAGGCAAATGCTGCAAGTGCGTCCGGGACAGATGACAGGAGAGTTGACACATTGGCCAAGGTTACATGCTTTGACCTAGATACGATAACGTAACCCTCATTCCGCTTGTGCTACATTTAGGGTTACGAATCGATCTCATTCAACGTATGGGAGCAAATTGAAATATTCGTTCCGTGAATATTTCAACTTTTTTTTTGCATATCTGGTCATATCTTATTATTCCCAACAATTTTTAAGTAATGGTGATACGAAATAAGTGTTGCAATCCCTGATTCTATCTTCAAGACCGGTTTCGTATTTGAAAATTGTTACTTGTCCGCCATAACACCTTACGTAGACTCTCGCGATGGGCGGAGCCTATCCATATATGTCAAATATGGAAACTGTTACTATGAAAAAGTCGATTTTACTATAAAATTGATCCAAATAAGGATATCTCAAAAACGAGACAAGTGCGCGTGAACTAGCAACTTGTAAACAAAATGTCGGACAGAAAGAAGATTTCATGCATTCAAAGAGCCTGGGCCATTTTACCGCTGTTTCATTTCACTTGTCAAAATCGAAATTTGAGTTGAATATACCAAAAAATAATGAAAAAATCAAAGTAAAACGTCAATGACTAAGGCTATGGGGCCCTTTCGTGGCTTTCCGTGCCCCGTACCGATGTACCGGCTGAACCCTCCTCTCATATGCCCTGCGTTTTACCATTCTAGATTCTGTAAATCCAGTTCTCTATCCTTCTATGGATACAATATTATGTGTTTTGTTAAGCATGCCAGTAGCAAGCGCTACTGCTGAGATGTCATTTAGTGTACTGAGACGTTTGAAAACTTGTGTTAGTTCGACTATGAAGAATGACAGGCTATCTTCCCTGGGATTGATGAATATTCACCGAGATTTTGAAGTGGACTTGTACAAAGCAATGGAGGTGTTCGTATCTGCTAAGACACGAAGGGCAGATTTTTGACAATTTTAAGATATTCTTGTCTATCAAAGTCATTAAAATTGTGCTTGATTCTATGTTATATGAAACCCTGAAATGGCCCCAGATCGCACCATTTTGCATCTCGTCGAAAGTAATTATGGCGTGCACACTATTAAGCCTCAGCTACGTCCCTGAATCGGGATCCGACCTTTATCGGCACCGGAATCGGCTTACTTCTTTATTTCTATTAATTAATCTTGATCTGCTATTGTTTTGGATGATGCGTATATTACATAACTACAGTAATTAAAGTCGTAATTTGATGGAGAAAAAAAAACGCTAACTCATTGGAGGCTGAAGATGGATAGCATGATGGACGCTATTAAAAGCTGTAATCATATAAAAATACAGCAACTTTTCGAAAATGTCTTTAAATGAGCATGTTGTTCTACAAAGTATTCCTGCGACGTCATATTGCAGTGGGTTCGACAAACTATCACATATTTTAATACCAGATGATCGTGCTAATGGGCTGCTGGCAATCAAAACAACGGGATACTGCAATTGTTTTGTATAATGCCGTGTCCCTGGGCATACGCATCTTCGCTAGCCAAGGGTTACGATCCGCTCTACTCGTGAAGATGAGTAGAGCGGATCGTAACCCTTGGCTAGCGAAGATGGGGCATAAGAGGTAATAAAATGGTATGCATAACATGAAACTATAATGCCATGAGGGGGACTAACATTAAGGGTACATGCAGCAACGGGTTCCTGAGAAAATGAAGCCGAATTTAAGTACTAAAATTATGTCTGAATAAATAATGTTATGAAACTTTAAACCCGTATAAATACAAATTAGAAAGCATTAGTAAACAAGTTCCCCATTACTTTCTATGTTAATTCATCTTTTTTCAACAAAATTATTTGAAGGCCATTTTTCAATTAATTTTGATGAAATTTTCAGTTTGAAGGAAAAGTATTTGATTTTTTTATATAATTTGGTATTTGTTTGTTGTCGAATAGTTTCTGAGTATTCAGAATTATTTTAATCACAGATAAAAATTATTACGTCACATTTTCCCTATATATTCAACCAAATTTTTTATGTCATATTTTGATGCAATTAAACGGTACCATTGCGTTTCAGAAACCAAAAATCGGAAGGGGAATTAAAAATATAAAACAAAACTCCAAATATTTTCTTTATAAAGGGAATATTTAATGAAAATTGGTTGAGAAATGGCTTCAAAATATTTGTTTGAAGAAAGATGAAATAACATAGAAAATAAATGGGGGAAATTGGAAATCAGGAATACTTATGTCCATTGACTACTAACTTAACAGTTGCAAGACATCAGAAGAATCACATCCCACCAGATAGGATTGGGAGAAAATGATAATTAAACATGCACTGAAATACTACCAGTCTGAGGAGCTCCTAAAACCCTACTAAAACCCATTTGAAATTGTCCCATATCTCCATGAAAATAACCCCCAACACACACATAAGTTCTTATCATTTATGTAATAAAAACTTAGGAAGAATTTCACAACCAGTACCCCAAGTATATGTGAAAAAAAATCATGAAAAGAATTACTGGAAAAATCAAATTCGGCTGTGACAAAAATAATTAATTTATATTGTGAAGGAATTCAACAGCCGTTTTATGGGTTTTATCACAGCAAACAAAAACAAAAACAAACAAACAAACAAACAAACAAAAACTACACAAGCTTTTTCAAGCTCATTTACATTCTCTTCGATAATACAACACAGTTCAGCAATATTTGGAATGGTTGACCTACCCATGAGTGACTATGGTCAAATTTGCTGATAGATCTATTTCTCTGACCCGAATATAGTGTACCAATGAAACTTTGCCACTACAGTCTTCTGATATTTACTGATAGCCCAGTCCGTTAAAAATAACTTTCAAGTCGTTGTTACAAAAACTGTAGAAGTGTACAGCAAAAACAACTTTTGCTTCAGGGAATATAGACAACATTTTTGGACAATTCAAATAAGTTTTGCAAGCGATATAATAATCATGTACTAGTGAAATAAAGGGTAGCCACGGTTAAAGCGATATCCAAAACTCGAAATTCAAGTGACAAAGACGAAGCAAAGAAAACGGAGACAGAAACAACGAACAACATACAGAAACTGAAAGAAAACTAAAAGTAAGAGCAACTAGGACTCCACCAAAAACTGGGAGCGTGGACCAGGTATACCATTATTCTTAATTTGGCTGAAAATGCACAAGCATTTATCTGTGTGCATATACCTAAAAAAAACAAAAAAACGGGAGATAACCCCACCGAAAATAAAATTGGCCGTACCACTTTTTTTAGGTGCTACGCCTATGATACTCAGTGTGAAAGTGTAATTAAAAAAAAAAAAAAAAAATGAAGAAAAAATATGACAAATACATTGAATTTTGAGCAACAAATATTATACTTGGCAAAATGATGTGTAGGCAAGTGCCTACATTGCCTATAGGCGGCTACGCCACTGTAAATATTGTCGACAGTGCCATTAAACACGATAAACCAACATTAACAAATATAAGTAAAACTTACAGTTTAAGAATGCTATATCATGTCTGCTCAGGTCCATTGTTTGAAAGTGGCGTTAAACACCATAAACCATCCAAATCAACATTAACAAATATAAGGAAAACTTAGTTAAAAAATGCTACATCGTGTCTGCTCCAGTCCCTTGTTTGCTTACACTAGACTAAATCATGAATAATAATGGTAATAATGCTTAATTAGTCTTGCATACTCATTATCAAAGAAATTCAATCAGACATGGTAGGCATCAGATTTTATCATCATCATTTTTATTGCAAATTAAGGACAATTTATATAAACCAATTTGATTAATATCAGATCTCTCACTCCATGACTTGTCAATAAAGGGAACCATGTGATAGATCTGATTTTAATCAAACTGTTCATAAACAAGACATTTTATTTGTAATATGCTTTCACTAATTATAAGACATGTGGAGTTTGGAATAGGTGAATAAGACCCAATTTATTCCAGTATTATAATTAAATCATTTAATAATTAAACCATGTGACACGAATTGACAAATCACAGGTATTAGATAATATGATATTATGCTAAGAGTGAGTGAGTGAATGTTGTTTAACGCCAACTGAGCAATTTTTCAGCTATATCATGGCGAGAGCAAGTTAATTTTCAATGAGATGAGGATGAGGTCTGCCATGTACTATACCAACATGCTCAGTTGTATTTCTGTAGTGTTAGCTCACTGAAACAACAGTCCGCGGATAGGCATGTCGCCCTAACTACACATTCGCCCTAGGTCCGTTCGCTCTGGGTCCGTTCGTCCTGATTATTATAAAGTATGTTAATGAACATAAAGGATATTTTAATTTAAAATAAAGAAGTAATGATTTATTGAAAAATATTAATTTAAACAAAAAATATGAGCGTTTGGAAATTAATTAAGTTATTTTTACTTTAAGCAATTATTACGTATATTGTTTGAAATGTTAAAATTGAAAATAATGATTATTGATTTCATAATTACAATTATTGATTGGGGATTTTGTATATCTTTGATATCTTTATTTTCAATCATTGATGGCTTTGTTTCTGTAATTATGCACTTGTAAGCTTGGTATGAGTAAAACAACATCGAAACCCAATTGCAAACATAAAAGAATTATATACCACAGTTTGTGTTCTTTGATCTCATGGGTTTTGACAAATTTCATACATCATACTGATGGAATCTGATATATAGTTAGGTGAAAGATGGTGAAAGAAAAGAGAGAGTATGTTATGTTGAATGATTGTAAATTGAATAATAGTTTTTAAAAGTGGAAATAGAGTCTTGTAAACAAGTATATCGATTTGAATGAGAGTTAGGTGAAAGATGATGAAAGAAGAGAGAGAGTATGCTATAAATTAATTACACCATCAAATATCATTTATAATTCAATTATTTCTAATATCCTACATTTTCTACACACTCTGGATTCACTCATCTTTACCTGCTTCACATATTGCAAGGACTGAAATGTTTAATTTTGCCCATTACCGAAACATACACTTTAGCATGCCTCATATTTAAAATTTCTCCATTTAATATCTATAAGCAATCAAATATGACTTATTTTGAATATCCTACATAATTATAATTATCAGGACGTAAGGATCCACTTTTAGGGCGAACGGGTATCAGGGCAAACAGGTAATAGGGCGAACGGGAATTAGGGCGACCGGACCCGGAACCTCGCCCCACTCGGGACACATTATCCTGAATCCGAGTTAACCAGTCTTTGTTCTAGAGTGTTCACAAGGATGTTACATGGTAAAAATTTGACTCGGTGACCTTGACTTTAAATAGGGTTCCAGATTCTCCTAAGGACTAAGTATGTACCAAGTTTGGTCAAAATCTATTGAAGGATGTTGATTCTAGAGTGTTCACAAGGATGTTGATTCTAGAGTGTTCACAAGGATGTTACTGCTTACTCTTTAGAAGCACCTGGGTTCACCCTGATTTTTTGGTTGGTTCCATCCTGCTTGAGCAGTGTTCAGTATTACCTGTATGTTTTTTTGTTTGTCTTTGTTCTGCACTGTGTACCCATTGTTGACTGTGTTTCTGGATTCTTAATTGCCCATCACTTTTCATTGATTTATAAAGGAATAGGTATGATAAGTGTCATATCTGACTCCCACTTTTGACAAAAAATGAAACTAGGAGCTCAGTGGGCTGAGCTTGTGTGGATCGCCTGCCATTTTATTTTGAGGAAATTTTATACAGAACCTTCCATAGGTGCTTCCTATCAAATTTCAATTAATTTGGTCAAATGTTTTTTTTTTAAATTGGCCAATCACATACTGCATATGGTGGCCATATTAGTTGTATGACCGGCACGAAATATGGCAATTTTGTACAGGATCTCCCATATGTCATTCCTGCAAAGTAACAATTCAGTGTGCCTCCTTGTTTTAGAGAAGAAGATTTTTAGAAATTGACCAACCAGAAACAAGAATTGTCTATGACCGCAACGTTTGTAAACAGATCGGAACAAAATGAGCTATCTTAATAGAGGACCTTCCATAGATGCTTCCTACCAAAATTTCGGTTCATATGGCCAAGCGGTGTCAGAGGAGAAGATTCGAATGTAGTTTACAGACGCCAAGTGATGGCAAAAGTTCACATGGCCTTTCGGCCAGGTGAGCTAATAATAAATATGGGGTGGGGAAGAGGATAATAATAAATAAACAGATTGAACAATATACTTGATTTATTGGACTTTGACAGACATTTAACTTGTATGCAACATTGGACACAATCACAGAAAACAACAGATATATGAAGAGTTCATTCTTGGATTGTTTTACATATATTAAAATAATGTAAATTGTTTCAGGCTCGGTGTGTATACTAGTTTTGCCAAAGAAATCAGCTATTCTACTTTGTTTAGGTTTAGACATTTTGAAAAGGTATAAATTAAAATCTGAAATGGAATCCTTTGATCATTATTATCCTTAATGTTTAAAACCACATAATTTTTTCAAATTCAAGTAAAACTTTTTAAATTCTTACGAATTGCATTATTCATTTTTCTTTTTTTATAATTGTTTTTCATTTGATCTGTTCCTTCTCGGATATACACATGACCAAAAAACCAAAAGTGGTTCAACATATACTCTCGATCATAATCATATACATCAGGGATATACACTAACTTTTGAACCATGGTCGCCACCTGGTCTCCTAACTTTCATTTTCAAGGAGCCCAACAAATAATTTAGGCGCCCAGGTTTTTTTCAGGTAGATTACAGATATGGTAAATCAGATATTTTAACAATATCTCCATTTTGACTAGTTTTTGACTTGTTTTTGGATTCTGTTGTTTTTTTGAATAATTCCTTTAACTTGTTCCTTCGGTATTCTGTTGCGGATATATGTTATATGTGTTTTAAAGTTAATCACCAATTTTAATCTTATACTGTATACTGTATTTATGAATATGATTAAAACAAAATCTGAAAGAATTAGAAATATGACTTTCATTCTTTTAATTTTCAGTTGTGGTTTGCTTAGCCATAGGTTCTGAAATAGTTGAAATATATTGCCAACAAACAATTATGCATTGTCATTTGGCCATGTAAAATTGATTGTTGGTTTCCCCTACCATAGGAAATTTTAAGGACAGGCTTGCATGCAGGGTTTTTTTCTTCAAGAGATGTTAAACCACAAATTCAAAATGAACAAACATGTGTCTTATGGGATGTAGAATATGCTTACCACCAATGGTACACCTGGTCTCACTTTTGGTCCTATAATGGTATACAGGAGTGTGTTGTGTTAAAATTTTTGCTTTTTTCTTGTTTCTGTCAAAGCAGTGTTTTGGTATCTTTCCCGTGAAGGTCACAAAATAAATCGTAAAGGCTTTTTCTAAGCCAATAAAATTACATCACTCATATTTCGTTGATAAATGCGTATATTTTTGTAAAAAAAAAAAAAGGTTCCACTGGGCACATCACCGGTGGCCATTTTATCCATAATGTACATCACGTACAGGTTTTAAATCATGATATCCTAAGCGCTGTGGCTATCTTAGAATAGAGTTAGAATAGAGGGCCGGTGTGTTCATTTTATTTTATTTTATTGTATTTATTAGTATTAGTAAAAGATAACGACCCGGCGGCAAAAAATTGACTTGAGGAAACCGACAGTCATTTCTCAGGGATAATTCTACTGACATCGCTGATTTCGATATACCATTACCAAAATAAGTAAAATAAAAATCGGAAACCAGTCGCAATTTTGGTACGTCTAAAAACCGGTACGGGAATTAATCATTCTTGACATCACTCCCAAAATTTTCAGTCGTCACCTGGGCGAGAAGTAATCGAGTTTTCACTCGCCCAATACAATTTTAAGTCACCTTGGGCGACTGGGCGACTGTTAGTGTAGATCCCTGTACATGCATTGTTCAGTACACTTAACCAAGATTGAAGAAGAACAAAGCTAAAATTGAACAAAGTATGTACACTTTTTCTGGCATGACAGTGGTACAAACAGTCTGATAACGGGTCACTGACTTATATTTATGGCCATACTGGCGCAACAATATTGTTAAAATACGCCAGATACTTTAAAAATGCAGAAATCCTGCGTTGGTGCAGTCTTGAATAAACTCTGTACATGTGTACTGGGGCCCATATATAATTCTGGAATATTTTGATCAATATACTTCCCGACAATTTTCTATTTCATTCACTGTTTGTTGTAAATCCTGTATTATACAGTCAATATTGTCTAGAGTTGTCCCCCCTTCCTATAGACAAACAGATATAAAGACTTCAGGTATGTTCTGATCAACTTAATTCCTGATTATTTTCTGTATCATTCACTGTTTGTTGTAAATCCTGTATTATACAGTCAATATTGTCCTAGAGTTGTCCCCCTTACAATAGACAAACAGATATAAAGACTTCAGGTATGTTCTGATCAACTTAATTCCTGATTATTTTCTATTTCATTCAGTTTGTTGTAAATCCTGTATTATACAGTCAATATTGTCTAGAGTTGTCCCCCTTACAATAGACAAACAGATGTAAAGACTTCAGGTATGTTCTGATCAACTTAATTCCTGATTATTTTCTATTTCATTCACTGTTTGTTGTAAATCCTGTATTATACAGTCAATATTGTCAAGAGTTGTCCCCCCCTTCCTATAAACAATCAGATATAAAGACTTCAGGTATGTTCTGATCAACTTAATTCCTGATTATTTTCTGTATCATTCACTGTTAGTTGTAAATCCTGTATTGTACAGTCAATATTGTCTAGAGTTGCCCCCCTTCCTATAAACAATCAGATATAAAGACTTCAGGTACGTTTTGATCAATTTAATTCCTGATTATTTTCTGTATCATTCACTGTTTGTTGTAAATCCTGTATTATACAGTCAATATTGTCAAGAGTTGTCTCCCCTTCCTATAAACAAACAGATATAAAGACTTCAGGTATGTTCTGATCAATTTAATTCCTGATTATTTTCTATTTCATTCACTGTTTGTTGTAAATCCTGTATTATACAGTCAATATTGTCTAGAGTTGTCCCCCTTACAATAGACAAACAGATATAAAGACTTCAGGTATGTTTTGATCAACTTAATTCCTGATTATTTTCTATTTCATTCACTGTTTGTTGTAAATCCTGTATTATACAGTCAATATTGTCAAGAGTTGTCCCCCCTTCCTATAAACAAACAGATATAAAGACTTCAGGTATGTTCTGATCAACTTAATTCCTGATTATTTTCTGTATCATTCACTACTTGTTGTAAATCCTGTATTATACAGTCAATATTGTCAAGAGTTGTCCCCCTTCCTATAAACAATCAGATATAAAGACTTCAGGTATGTTCTGATCAACTTAATTCCTGATTATTTTCTGTATCATTCACTACTTGTTGTAAATCCTGTATTATACAGTCAATATTATCTAGAGTTGTCCCCCTTTCCTATAGACAAACAGATATAAAGACTTCAGGTACGTTCTGATCAATTTAATTCCTGATTATTTTCTGTATCATTCACTGTTTGTTGTAAATCCTGTATTATACAGTCAATATTGTCAAGAGTTGTCCCCCTTACAATAGACAAACAGATATAGGCTTCAGGTACGTTCTGATCAATTTAATTCCTGATTATTTTCTGTATCATTCAGTTTGTTGTAAATCCTGTATTATACAGTCAATATTGTCAAGAGTTGTCCCCCTTCCTATAGACAATCAGATATAAAGACTTCAGGTATGTTCTGATCAATTTAATTCCTGATTATTTTCTATTTCATTCACTACTTGTTGTACATCCTGTATTATACAGTCAATATTGTCAAGAGTTGTCCCCCTTCTTATAGACAATCAGATATAAAGACTTCAGGTATGTTCTGATCAACTTAATTCCTGATTATTTTCTGTATCATTCACTTGTTGTTGTAAATCCTGTATTATACAGTCAATATTGTCTAGAGTTGTCCTCCTTACAATAGACAAACAGATATAAAGACTTCAGGTATGTTCTGATCAATTGAATTCCTGATTATTTTCTATTTCATTCACTGCTTGTTGTAAATCCTGTATCATACAGTCAATATTGTCAACAGCTGTCCCCCTTCCTATAGACAATCAGATATAAAGACTTCAGGTATGTTCTGATCAATTTAATTCCTGCTTATTTTCTGTATCATTCACTGTTTGTTGTAAATCCTGTATTATAGTCAATATTGTCAAGAGTTGTCCCCCCTTCCTATAGACAAACAGATAAAAAGACTTCAGGTATGTTCTGATCAACTTAATTCCTGATTATTTTCTGTATCAATCACTGTTTGTTGTAAATCCTGTATTATACAGTCAATATTGTCTAGAGTTGTCCCCCTTACAATAGACAAACAGATATAAAGACTTCAGGTATGTTCTGAT
>MJUT01060689.1:210201-245477 GCA_002080005.1 Gigantidas platifrons | reverse complement strand
ACAATCAGATATAAAGACTTCAGGTATGTTCTGATCAATTTAATTCCTGATTATTTTCTGTATCATTCACTGTTTGTTGTAAATCTTGTATTATACAGTCAATATTGTCAAGAGTTGTCCCCCCTTCCTATAAACAATCAGATATAAAGACTTCAGGTATGTTCTGATCAACTTAATTCCTGATTATTTTCTGTATCATTCACTGTTTGTTGTAAATCCTGTATTATAGTCAATATTATCTAGAGTTGTCCCCCCTTCCTATAGACAAACAGATATAAAGACTTCAGGTATGTTCTGATCAACTTAATTCCTGATTATTTTCTGTATCATTCAGTTTGTTGTAAATCCTGTATTATACAGTCAATATTGTCAAGAATTGTCCCCCCTTCCTATAAACAATCAGATATAAAGACTTCAGGTACGTTCTGATCAATTTAATTCCTGATTATTTTCTGTATCATTCACTGTTTGTTGTAAATCCTGTATTATAGTCAATATTGTCAAGAGTTGTCCCCCTTACAATAGACAAACAGATATAAAGACTTCAGGTATGTTCTGATCAACTTAATTCCTGATTATTTTCTGTATCATTCACTGTTTGTTGTAAATCCTGTATTATACAGTCAATATTGTCAAGAGTTGTCCCCTTCCTATAAACAATCAGATATAAAGACTTCAGGTATGTTCTGATCAACTTAATTCCTGATTATTTTTTGTATCATTCACTGTTTGTTGTAAATCCTGTATTGTACAGTCAATATTGTCAAGAGTTGTCGCCCTTACAATAGACAAACAGATATAAAGACTTCAGGTATGTTCTGATCAACTTAATTCCTGATTATTTTCTGTATCATTCACTACTTGTTGTAAATCCTGTATTATACAGTCAATATTGTCAAGAGTTGTCCCCCCCTCCTATAAACAATCAGATATAAAGACTTCAGGTATGTTCTGATCAACTTAATTCCTGCTTATTTTCTATATCATTCACTGTTTGTTGTAAATCCTGTATTATACAGTCAATATTGTCAAGAGTTGTCCCCCCTTCCTATAAACAATCAGATATAAAGACTTCAGGTATGTTCTGATCAACTTAATTCCTGATTATTTTCTGTATCATTCACTGTTTGTTGTAAATGCTGTATTATACAGTCAATATTGTCTAGAGTTGTCCCCCTTACAATAGACAAACAGATATAAAGACTTCAGGTATGTTCTGATCAATTGAATTCCTGATTATTTTCTATTTCATTCACTGCTTGTTGTAAATCCTGTATCATATAGTCAATATTGTCAAGAGTTGTCCCCTTTCCTATAGACAATCAGATATAAAGACTTCAGGTATGTTCTGATCAACTTAATTCCTGATTATTTTCTGTATCATTCAGTTTGTTGTAAATCCTGTATTATAGTCAATATTGTCTACAGTTGTCCCCCCTTCCTATAGACAAACAGATATAAAGACTTCAGGTATGTTCTGATCAACTTAATTCCTGATTATTTTCTGTATCATTCACTGTTTGTTGTAAATCCTGTATTATACAGTCAATATTGTCTAGAGTTGTCCCCCTTACAATAGACAAACAGATATAAAGACTTCAGGTATGTTCTGATCAACTTAATTCCTGATTATTTTCTATTTCATCCACTGTTTGTTGTAAATCCTATATTATAGTCAATATTGTCAAGAGTTGTCCCCCCTTACAACAATAAACAAACAGATATAAAGACTTCAGGTACATTCTGATCAATTTAATTCCTGATTATTTTCTATTTCATTCACTGCTTGTTGTAAATCCTGTATTATACAGTCAATATTAGCTAGAGTTGTCTCCCTTCCTATAGAAAGTCTTAATGCATTTTTAGCAATAGATTCTGGCACTCCAATGGCTAACAGTATGGGTGATGGTCTGAAATCAATAGACTGACAATAAGATAACTTGTCAATATAAATTATGATGCAATTATTATACAACACGTTTTCTGATTGGCTAATATTTGCCATCAAATCCACAGTTGACGTGTCATAATAACGGTTCTATTGCGAATGAGCTGCCATATTGAATTCTTGAAATCCAACATGTCAATTACTATTTTCTTATGCAATTGGCTATGTAACAAGTAATTCCATTGGTCAATTGCATTTACAGATCAGAGTAAATTTATGTTTTTCCATGTTGGAAATTGTGTCAGAATATTGATTTGAAGTGACACACATTAAATTTGGTATAAAAATTGTTTTGAAGCTAAATTTTTTTAGAGTTGATATTTTGATTACATAATAGATCACTGAACATTTTATAAGGTGTTTGATGTCTAATCAAAAAGGTGTGTAACTACGCTATATGAAAAGGTGCAATAAAATTGATTAATAACGGCTGATAATTGTAAACAAATGTTCTTGTTGCGATCACTTTGTATCACAAGTCGTAAATCCTATTTATTAGTGAAACGGTCATTACTCTTGAGAGTGCACTTACATCTAACTTTGCGACTTTTAGTGAAACGGTCACCTAAAGCGCATATGTTGCGCAATAAAGTAGAGTGATTACGTTCTCCATTTCTTAAGCCCTAATAGAAATATTTTGCCTTGCATTAGAATTGAAATAACAGTATTTTGTATTTGAAGAGTTGCCGGCATCAACTGCAGATTTGATGATCTCAAATATTTGTCTCAATGGCTCTGCTATGTGTCGTCAAGTAAGGCTACATTTTCGACCATCAAACCCCCAATTGATGCTGGCAACTCTTCAATAAAAGCAATAAAATCGCTGTTTGTATCTATGTGTTTAGTTGTATAGTCTTTCATGTTCATTTACATCTATATCCTTTCTTACTAATAACCTTGCATCAGAAGCAAAAATACCTGTTTTGAGAGTGGCAGGCTGCTCCAATGCTTGCCTGTAACAGCTTACAATGAGACAGTATTCTATGGCCTAAAACAGAAATAAGAAACATTATTATATACAGATTCAGTAAAGCAAATTTATTTGGATGTCGGCCGAATTAAAAATTTTTATTAAAACAATTATGTTCATTATCTATAAAAACAAATCTAATTGTTAAACTGTAAACCAGTTTTGTTCCATACACCTAGATCACAGGCACTGGTTTCATTCAAAAAATATATGCCCCCCCTCCTCTTCCTTACTTCAAGGTAACCATCTGTCCTTTTCCTCACTTTGCCTCAATATTTTTTGCTTATTTGTGATCCTTCCGCTGACCCAATTATATCGTTACACTCCCGAGATATTTCTCATTTCGACTGCCACATTTAAATATACCTACCGGGCCCCCCTCAGACGAATTGGACAAGAATATTTAGCGAAGGTAGCTCGTTTTATTTTTAAGTCATTGAATCGGATAGGAGGGGGGCATATATTTTTTGAATGAAACAAGTGCCTGTGACCTAGAGTGTTTTATATATTCTGCTTGATATTTAGGGGGCATCGTGGTCGTGATTGTAATCAGTACCTATCACCACTAACGTTGCGAGTTCGAATCCTGCTCAGATAAGGTGAACCCAATACAACATAATGTAATATAAAGTTTGTCAGTGACTTACAACAGGTCGGTGGTGGTTTTCTCACGGTACTCCGGTTTTCTTCATCAATAAAACTGACTGCCACGATATAACTGAAATATTGTTGAAAATGCTATTAAACATCATAACTCTAACCCTAGATAATGTTTTATATATTCTGTTTATTTAGAAATTCAAATTTCACCTTTGATGTATGAATTTTCCAGATTCGTTCTTGTCACTATGATCTTCAAAAATTCCCTTCATTCATCATCAATTTTCTTAGATTCATCACTATCCGTCATTTTGATTTCATTTGTTTTTGTTAACCATCTCATATTTTCCCTTTTCTGCCATTATTTTACGTTAAACTTGCCTAAATTTCAAAGGAAAAGACGACCTTAATGGCTTTACTGTATTATGAAGATGAATTCTGGGGTGTTTCTTAACATTGTCAGATTGCAATTTTACCACAGGAATGAAAATGAATAAAAGCCATGGCCATTTATGTCAACATGACTTATGCTACCATTAATAAATAGCTTAGACTGGATAACTTGTTATAATTTTATCATAAAACAAAATTTGTCTGGAAGACTGTGGAATCTAAAATCATGTTTTAATATGACATACCTTCTAAATGATCACCTATTATTGAAACATTACAAGTATTCGGCAGTCGTTCACTACAGGAAAATTTACCATTAAAATGTACTCTGTCTTTAAATACTTCCTACAAATATACATTTAAAAAATGAAACAATATATAAATAGTGGGGTCATGATAATATGGTAGTTGGATTTACAACTACATATGCAATCAGTGCCTATCACCACTAACATTGTGAGTTCGAATACCGCTCAGGTGAGGTGTCCTCGATATAACATTATGTGATAAAGTTGGTCAGTGACTTGTGACAGATTAGTGATTTTCTCCGGTTTCCACCACAAATAAAACAAACCGCCATGATATAACTGAAATATTGTTGAAAGTGGCACTAAACACCATAACCCATAGCCAATATTTACTGCCATATATATATACAGTTGACTCTCATTGTCTCGAACTCGGTTGACTCGAATTTCCGGTTGAGTCGAATTTTTATCGAAGTCCCGAACTTCGTTATGTATAAATATATGTAATTTGACTCCTGTTGAGTCGAATTCGGATGAGTCGAAATTTCGGTTGTCTCGAATAAAAGTTTCGGTTCCGAGATGTAGAAAGCCATATTATTTACATTCGTTAAGTCGAATTTACCAGTCAAAACATGTGTATTACCTTCGGATTAAAATCGGATCACAGGTGAAACATCCGGTCATTAGCTTTGACATTCTTACCTTAGGCTATTTCACATGTTTATTTCACAATCTGTCAAATTAATTAGTAATTGGCTTGGTATTATGACACAAGTTAGATGTGTACAATAAAAAATTATCGATTCATAATATTATAAGTGCGCTTGGGTCGGCATACATCAATGATGATGAAAAGTACAAATGTACACAACGGAAGTGTTTTATCTATTGTCGGAAATTAATTTTGATTATAATTTCTCAATTTTGAGAGATTTGAAAAAAATGTTAGTCATAATTAACAGTTGTAATAAAAGGGGATTTTTTTTACACTTTATTGAATCATAAAAACACACAATTTATTGTAAATATCGTACAAAGAAAAATACGTCGTGATGGGTGAAGTTTTATGACAACGCAACACCTGAAAAACATAAAAAAGATATCTAGAAGTTATCAGTTGTTCCACAAGATTCAAAGAATTTAACAGAGAAAAAAAAGCAACTAAAACATCGAATAAATTTTAAATCGTTCCGAGAATCGGGACATGCAATGCTGGTGTTAGCTCTTCAAAATTTCGCTCGAGTTGTCTCCCTTTCGTCATTAAGCAAACTACACTTTCGGTTTTCGTAGCTCCTCTTGAGTCGAACTACGGTTGACTCGAATTTTTTCCATGGTCCCATCGAATTCGAGATAACGAAAGTCAACTGTATATCTATATAATTTAACTTGATTTGAATATTTCAATCTGATTGGCTCATCCACCTGGAGAAAATTTTGGTTATACTCGATAACCTGGGATGGTATTGTGACATCACCAACGTGTTCATCCGCCAACGACAAATTCAAATAGTCACATGAAATAATCGTAATTAAAATCGAGGAATCATTAAATTTTGTTGTAAAATTTAAATTATAAGGAATATTTGAAATTTTTGAACAGGTTATACTTGCATAACCTGTTCAACAACAAGATGCTGCACGCTACGTCGTGCTAAGAATACCCCCACTCATTCATTTGTAAGTCGGACGGCAAACAGGAAGTAGATGTGTGGTAAACCTGGATAGGGGAGACACGGTACAAGTCACCATGCCAAAGAAATATATCAAATATAAATCATTTCTTCCAGTAGAAGCTGAGATAACTGTTACGAAAGTTTTCATTATGGCAAACATGAAATTTTTTTTAAGTTGCACTGTAAACAGGAAGTAGATGTGCGGTAAACCTGGAAAGGGGATACACGGTACAAGTCACCATGCCAAAGCCATATATCAAATATAAAATCATTTCTTCCAGTAGAAGCTGAGATATCTGTTACGAAAGTGTGAACGGACGGACGGACGGACGAACAAGGTGATTGCAATATAGCTCCCTCTCTACGAGTGGGGGTATAATTTCAAATATTCCTTAAATAATAGACACAACATTTCAAACATGAAAACCATTCTATCTTAATTAAACATAAATTTTCATATCAGCAAATTATTTTGACCAATACCTAAAGTTAGCTGTAATACTTACATAGACACAAGCCCAAACTGTTGTTGCCTATCTTTTCATAAATTTGACTGAGTAAGTGAGTGAGTGATTGTTACTTAAAGCCAACTCAGCAATTTTTCAGCTATATCATGGCGAGAACAAGTTAATTTTCAATGAGATGATGATGAGGTCTGCTTTGTACTAGACTAACACACTTAGTTGGATTTTGGTAGTTCTAGCTTACTGAAACAACAGTTCGCAGATAGACATGTCACCCCAGTCTGACACATTATCCTGATTCCAAGCCAATCTGTCTGCTCTTTCTCCTTAATGCTGCATGCTTAGGGAAGAAGCAACAAATACCAATGTTATGGTCTTTGGTTGGACTAGATCGGAGCTCGAACCCACTTGAGGCGAGCATGCTAACCATTACACCACCGATTCGATCATAAATTTGATTGTACCTGTAATTTGTCCTCCAGGTAATCCCTCAATCTTGACATGTGACTGCTATAAACTTGTACATTTTTGACAACTAGCTCTGCAGCCTATAAAACAAACCATTTCATAGAATATTATTATTAAATACCAGTACTGTCAACTCAGTCTATTTGCATACAGTAAATGTCAGAGCATATTATTCATTTATCCAGAGTATTTAATTATATGATAAGCGAACTTCCAGCAAGGGGAGATAATGCAGGTTGATGATATGACATGATTTCCAAAACATCATTTCCAAGACATTCATTTATATCATCCTTGAAGTAAATACAAGTTTTGAATAGGTATCATTGATATACTGATTTTTATTAATGAAATAAAGAAATAAAAATGTCCAGAATTGTTTTTTACTTTCATCTTTCAGCTTTATATCCTTGGTTGTGTATTATTGGCAAGTCAGAAATCATGTGATGATAGTTTATTTTTAAGCAAATGTTCCACTGAAAAGCTGTGTTTATTGGCTGATGTAATGCTTGTTTCTATGCTAATGTTAAGAATTATGGTCAGCAAAAAAACCCCATTGAAATAGTGTATTGATTATGCAATATGTCTGCGTTCACTTTGTGTTTAACTACCAGAGACCACACGACCTCTCATAATGACCAGAATACAAAAGGCTCAGACTTAATCAATCTATGATATAATAATAGATCATATTTTTACCTCAAGTAATCAAACTAAAAAACTTTATACTGATTTTTTGAAATAATTCCATCTTATATATTAATGCTGTCTTCTGATTGGTTGATAAAAGGGGTATTTTTTTTTTTACCAATTCTTAAGTTTTTCCGCTTTATCCCCATCGCAGGGGTATTTGTCCTTGGGAATTCCGTATACCACGTTACTAGGTAAATACCATGCTCGAGGGAAAATCCCTTCTTTAAATAGTTTATGACATCACGGATGTAATTCCGAATTACTAGTGTTTCTTCTTTCAACCAACGCTAAAGTAAAGAAAAATGACAGATGACAGTGTCAGCCATTATTTTTAAAATCGTTGAAATGTATATACTTCAAATTTATTTGCATTATTTTTTTTAACATGTTGTATATTGTAGCAAAACAGTGATTTTATTCTATTTTCGATTTTGTTGCAGATATACACATCTTTGAAAAGATTTTTCCTGGTCTGAAATTCTGAACCTGTTTGCATGCCACTGTTTTACTGGCTGTTAAATATTCGGCAGAATTAAACAAATATATCCTGTTAATGAGGGTTATATTTGCGAAAAATACCGGTTTCGAGGATAGTCAAATTTCCTTCGACACTAAGGCAGCTCGGGAAATTTGCCTATTCTCTCAACCAGTATTTTTCGCAAATAACCCAAACTAACAGGATATATTTGTACAAGATTCACCATAATTCATATCACTCCTCATGAACGGAAAATTTGTTTGTATTCAGAAATCAGCTTCAAATATATAAAACCATACCTTTCCTAATCCAGCTATCATAGGTGTGTTTTCTGTCCTAAAAAATAAATAACATATTTAATATTTCGTATTAATATATATTTGATTTAGAAATTAATGCACACATGATAAAAATGTATCATATCAATGTTAAAAAACATATCTCTGAGTAGGTTGTTTTTAATCCTTTGTTTATATATGTACCGGTATTGCCATGGAGGGTTGAGATGCCCTAAAAAAATAAATATTAACTAACATTTAAGACTTGTACTAAACAACTAACCCTGGTCGGTAATTTCTTTCCTGTCCACCACCATATAACACTGGATACAAGGGCAGGTCTTTTCTTCCCAAATCTCTAACATATATTGCACCTATTCTTGGAGCATAAAACTGTACAAAAAGAACAAAAAAATACACATTATATTGTCTGAAAATATAAAATGTATTTGGCATGGTGTTTTGGCTTGTTTCGAAGCAAGTACAAATAATTTTATTTTTACCGACAAAGTATTGTGTTTATGTAAAAAATTCTAAAACAACTGCTAAATTTTAGGGCAGAAACAGGCATAGTTTTTAAAGGTGTTTTCTTCACGACTGTGTTTACACTGTTATCATTTCTAACCGTTTGTTCTACATGAAACAGGTAGCAGAAAAACTTTTATAATAACACTGAAGTTTATTTGATTCCTTTATTAGTACTCAAAATCACACAACTGCAGGATAAAAGTATTAACCTTCATAATGTACAGTAATGTATGATATTTGTTTATTGATCATAATCTAAAATTATGGGTCTGACATTTGATTTTTCTCGAGTGGACCCTTTTATGTGCTTAGATATACATGTACATATGTATCCTTAATATACAGAAGAATATATTAATTACATGTCCAAGTTTACTTAATTCACACTCTAAATTGGCAAATTTCACAATTATAATGAATAAATGGACAGTTTTAGAATTACTACAAAATTTTTAATTTCTCCAAAGTAAAAATTTGTTTGTACACTAATTATAATGTAAATTAATTAATTACTCTTATCATTATACTTGATGTCCTTAGTTATTGAGGGAGAGCACTTACATAGGCTCTGCCTGATGTGCAATCACATTGGATATTGTGTAATTAAATTTATGCATTTTATTCAATAAAATATTTGAATTGAATTGAGTGGAATGAAGAGAAGAAGGAGAAGATTAAAGAAGAAGAGTTTACCAATTCTAATATAAATAAGGTATGAGTTTGGGTTAGATTTATGGTATTTAATGCCACTTTCAATAATATTTCAGTTATATCGTGGCGGTCAGTTTTATTGGTGGAGGAAATAGGAGGGAGTACCTGGAGAAAACTAAAGACCTGTCACAAGTCACTGTCAAACTTTATCACATAATGTTGTATTGAGTTCACCTCGCCATGAAAAGGGTTCGAACTCACAACTAGGCACTGATTGCACAGGTAGTAATAAATTCAACTACTATACGATGATGATGGCGACGGCCCTCTCTAATATAAATAAGACAACAAGATGAAGTGTAAGCTAATGCTCACTTATGATACCCCCGCACCCCACATATATGTTCAATGTGTATAAAAACCAACTAAGTCGGCAAACAGGAAGTAGGAATCTGACGGGTCCAAAAATGCTTCCCACAATATGACATACCTATATGAAGCTTGTGACCAAATATTAGATTTCTGCCATCAATAGTTGCTGAGAAAAATGTGACCAAAAAATATCTTTGGACCAACAGAAGGACGGACAGACAGAGGTAAAACAGTATACCCCCCTCCGGTGGAGCGGGGGTATAAAAATTTACAATAAACTGACTAAAATGTCATATGATATATAACTGTACCATTTTTTTTAGAATACCTTGTGTCCTACTATAGTAAGATAATCAATCCCTAAATCTTCAACATCAACTTCAATTTTACCAATAGCCTGGGCAGCATCTGTGTGAAGTAGAATCTTGGGCAGTGTTTTTCTTGATAAATTCAATTGTCTGACCTCCTCTCCTATTTGTTTGATTGGCTGAAAAATTCAAATTCATGTATATCATTTATCAAGATATTGATTTGAAAAGGATCTGGAAAAGTATATCACAATGTACAGACATGTGAATAAAAGTCATTTATAATTTTGACTCAATTTATACATTTGTAAATACATTGAAACAAGATTGCTATGCCATAGCCAATGTCTCCCGCCTATTTACATAGATTTGTGTATAAATTACTTTCATTAGTTCCTATGACTGAAATGGACTAATCTTTAAAGAAGCTGTGTCATCAATAACCAGTCAAGAATTTTGCTTGTGTTCTAGCAAGCCTTTATATGGATTCTATATTAGAAATCATTTGTTATTTTAATTGTGCTATTGTATATAAAAAAATGTATTGGCAGATTGACAGTCAAACAGGAAAGACAAATACTCTGTATTGATAAGTGGATTTCAAGGAATTGCAGATTAACAAATTTCAATAGCAAACAAAATAATGAAAAAGTTCCATATTTTTGTAACAATCATTCAAACTATTTAAAACACCATCCATACATCATCTCCATACACTATTTTTATGCCCTTAAAATTTAATTGGATTCTAAAAAATGAACCGTAAATAATTCTCGCTATTGTCACTATCACATTCCTCATGTGGGAAAAACCCTACACATCAATTTTCGTTGAAATTGGAGCACTTCGAAATTTTATGCAATTTCACATATCTCGGACGGACGGACTAACGGACGAACGCCCGGCATTTCCATATCCCCCGCTCCGCTTTGCAGGGGACAATAATCTTAATTTTCATAGTTTTATTTACATCTACCTATGTCATCAGCGTCTATTGCCACGTAGTGGTCGGGATCGTATGGTAGTTAGATTTCAAACTACCTGATCAGTGCCTACCACCACTAAAATTGTGGAGTTCCAACCCCGTCCATGACGAGTTGTATTCGATACAACATTATGCGATATAGTTTGTCAGTGACCTGCGACAGGTCAGTCGTTTTCTCCAGGTACTTCGGTTTCCTCCACCAATAAAACTGACCGCCATGATATAACTGAAATATTGTTCTCCAGGTACTTCGGTTTCCTCCACCAATAAAACTGACCGCCACGATATAACTGAAATATTGTTGAAAGTGGCATTAAACACCATAAACCAAACCAAACCTATTGCCACTAAAATGAACTTGATTTCGCCCCATGGTGATGTGTACTACCGTAATTAATTGTTCGTCTACCTAATTTTTCGACAATTTTTATTTTTGGAGATTTTCCAAACTTTTTAAATTACCTTACTTTTCTACTATTAGTTATTTAGAGTCAGAATTATTAATTTATTGATGAAAATCATATCGAGTCTGCTTTTTATTTTTGTAAAGGAAAGGATGGAAGCTACAAACATTAGTCAGAAGTGTGTATAAAAGTTTATTGATAATTTATACATTTTCCCCATTATCAGGTAGTGTGACCAGACCTGATTTTATGAAGCCAACAAAAAAGTGCAGTACTGAATATACTACAAAAATGTATAAAAAAGGAATCGTAACGGTAAAATCCAGAATAAAAAAAAACGGAATTCCACTTTAAAGTGGAAAAAAATTATGTCTGTGTGACATCAAACACATTATAACATTACCGATGAAGACAATAATGACAGGTCTAAAATCATAAAATTGTGTAAAATACTGCTCAAATATATATAGTATAACTAATCGTAGATTTTGAATATCAAAATAAGACCAAGAGAGACCGAAGTACGCATAAGGATTTAAACGAGTGGGTGGAACTTGTTCCGTCCACGAGTTTAATCCTTAATGCATATTCGGTCACGAGTGGTCTTATTTTGATATTCAAAATCTACGATTAGTTATACTGTTTATTATATAGACTTCCAAAATTTCTTTTATATTATTTTATTTAATTTGTATATTTCATTCCACGGGTATGAATCAATATGGCCACACATTCAAACAAGTCAAGTGTTGTCGCTTCGATGAAAAAAATTGGAGATTTAAATGAAGGACGAGTTTCTGAATTTCATTTGAATATGGGCGGATTTGTAAAGTTGTTGTGGAAAAATTCATTGCAATTGTGACTCATGTCAGTCCGATTTATCTGAGGAACCAGGCACGATGTGTTAGTATTATCCGAGTCGTGTGTATTTCATGTGTAACAGAATTCACACTAAGGAATGAATCAATGTCCTCAAATGAAACGTTCTGAAATCTACCCGGCTGGGCTTTAGTTTGATATGCATTTTCATTTGTATTGCCATTGGAATTTGGAACATTTGATATTAAATTCTGGCATTTCCACATTTTACAAGTCAAACTCATTTTCTACTATTAAATTGGGAGACAACAGCCATATATGCGTCAAAATGATCAGACATTTTTTTTTTTACTTTAAGATTGTTCAAAGCAGACGATTTTTCATTGAAAAGGGGTGGTGAAAGGAATTAGGAAACTGACATTCTACAATGCACTTTTAACATTGCCGTTGTTTGTTTATATTTAAATCTTTTGTGTTTATGCTAGTGAAATGATTCGATTTAGAATAAGCAAGTGTTTGATTTTAATGTATAAATAAAATGATTCAATTAAAATAATTTATAAAAGTACTACAACGTTTAATTGTTTCAGTTGTGTGTATTCACCGCAACACAACAAGGGACGTAACCACTATACTTATAGTTGTCTAAAAGTAGTTCTGGCGGGAAAAAACTGATATTTCACATGTGAAATATCGGAATTTATTTCACGGATAAATCTCCATAATTCACACCTATCTATATAATAAGAAATAATATTTACATGACCTTAATTATTTATATTTTACCTGTAAAACACCTGTTTCGTTATTTGCCAACATAATTGTTATCATACATGTAGAAGGTCTTACAGCTGATAAAACATCTTGTACATCCACATAGCCTGTTTTACTTGAGGCAGGAACAAATGTAACACCTTAAAATGTAATAATGACAATTAGGATATAAATGTATTGTATTTTAAGCTTTGCAGACGTAAATCGTTGGTCTTAATGTCGCAAATTGAATTTACCATCGTTGCAACCTAAAGATCAGATGTTTTTTTGGCTTCAATTTTGATCAAATTTAACTAAAATAAGTTTGCAAGGTAGGCATTTTAATTATTTTTGTGCATTGTTGTAAATATGACATTTTCAAGATGGCAGATCCCTCAAATTTAAACCCCCTTAGTTACGACTGGTAGGGTGAGAATTTTACGTAGAATAGTAACAATCAAATCTGCCGTTTTAAACAAATTGCATTAGAATTTTTATTGCATAGCAGTCTAGTATTTCATGCGAAATGTAAACAAAAGTTAACAATTTTTCATCCCTGTCCAACTCTCCATACTTTTCCAGTGGCAGTTGACTCAGTTGTCTCATTTCTCCTTCATTCCTATTTTTTTTTATTGTTGAATTTGTTCTCGTCCTGACTATGCATAAATTTTTTACTGCTGAATGTTAAACAACAATCAATCAATCAATCAAAAGAAAAACATGCAATACATAATTTCTCAATATTTGCACTAGTGCAATATTGCTTCAAATCATGTAGTTATTGACAGGTTAAAATAGTGCTACACAATAAAAAGGGTTATTACATGAATATTGATGAATGTTGTCCATCACAAAGAATTAATTGGACTCGCAAGCTCGTGCAATATAATACAATAGTAAGATTTCTCCCATTATTACGGCATTTTATCCCCGCTGAACCAGTGGTGGAAAAATCTGTAATCCTCTAGAGGATTACAATGTCTCGTGCCTTTCCCCACGTTAATTTCAAATGCATTAATTTCACATTTTGAAATAGAGTTCGTGTTAAAATAATGGGAGAAACAAATTCTCCTTCAGTTGCCCATGTGGGTTACGATATTTCTCCACTCTCGAGAGTTAAATTAAAAATTTTAACCACTCGCCTAATGGCTTGTGGTTACATTTTTTTATTTAACTCTCTTGAGTGGAGAAATATCGTAACACACGGGCAACTGAAGGAGAATCTATATATATATATATATATAACCAATATCGCTGAATTATTTTTTATTATATTTTTTTACACTTTTCTTTAATATCCATTTCCTGTCATGTAAAACTTCCAAGACCATTCTACACAATGATATAGTTGAAATATTGCTCAAGATGGTGTTAAACACCAATAAATCATTCAAAATGAATTTCTTTCGTGTTGTTAATATTATATCACTCCTAGTATATGATTTAAATATTTACTTGCTATGCCTTCCTCAGCTAAATGTTCTAGGACAAGTTTAACGGAGTCATGTTCTAGATTTGATGTGATAAAATGTGGCAGTTTGTCAGGGTTGTCTCCACCTTGATGTCCGTTACAAATATCATGGTAGGTAGAGAAATATTTAACTGCTGTCTGTAAAATTGTGTTGTTTCCCTGAAAGGTAAATGACAAAAATGAAAGTTGTTGATAGCTTTGCATCTGGGAGAGAAAATTTGAGCATTGTCAATATATTGTCTATTTTTGAAAATCAAGGGAAGTAACTACTATCATACCTCTATTGGTTGTTTAACAGAATGCAATTACCCGTTGTTTACTTAAGTTGACATAACTGAAACTAATTGTTAGCATATATATAGATAGTAATAAGCAAGGCCTAGAATGACAGGTTATTCAAAGTGAGCAGGGAATCAGACATTTCGTCTGTTTTCTTCCATTTCGGAGCACCTTTATACAAAATAAAAGAAATTTGGGGGTGACAAATTGCATTACACAATCTACTGGTCATTAAGATATGGGTTCTTGATGAAACTTATTATATTGTGTTGTGCTTATTGTTTTGTTTGTCTTCATCTTCTGTCTTGTATACCCAATGCTGCCAGTGTCTCTGGATTGTCCATTCTTGATTGGGCCTTATTTTAACATTCTCATTTAACATTTGAGCGATGGTAAAATTCAATAGCATTTTAAAACTAATGCAAAGAAAAATCAATTGGTGATAATTTTTGGTGCTTAACGCCACTTTCTGCAATATTTCAACTATATCATGGCAACCAGTTTTAGTGGTGGAAGAAGCCGGAGTACCCGGAGAGAACCACTGACCATGGGCAAGCAACTGATAAACTTGATCACTTGCGGCTGCAAATCAATTGTACCTTTTTGTTTGCAATTTACAAAGCCGGGCACGAACTCACGCCGTATTGGTGATAGGCTTGTATGAGTTGTTAAGTACTCCAACTACATAACTCATTGAGCCACCTGGGACCTCAATGGGGTTTTAAATTATAATGCAAATACACAGCTTTGGAAGATAGTTTTATGATAAGCAGTTTGCTTGTTTCCCAATCCGCTTCTTGATAATTCTATTCATAATTGTCTGACACCAGTAAAATGTACATGTACTATATTCCTCAATAATAAAATAATGCTTACTAAATACTCAGTTTATTTGGAAAACTGAATACCTCAGAATAAAATACTCACTTCTGTGCCTCCTGATGTAAATATGATATCTACAACAGACAAAGAACAAGTCCTTAGTTTAGTTTGTGTTTTACACCCAAAAAAAATCCCGACATATATATGAATATTACAAAGTTCTATAGAGTTAAGGTATCTTATTCCAAATTTTAATACGTTTTTAAAGGAAAACATATCCCTATAGTATATATCAACATATGTCCTGCATCCATGGGTTATGCTTAGACAAACTAACATTTTTATGAAAGGTGGCCCAACTCTTTTTTTTTTTTTAACCTATATATGGGCTAGGGTTAGGGTTATGGTGTTTAACGTCACTTTCAACAATATTTCACTTATATCGTGGCAGTCAGTTTTATTGGTGGAGGAAACCGGAGTATCCGGATAAAACCACTGACCTGCCACAGGTCACAGACAAACTTTATCACATAATGTTGCTTTAACTCTTATATTGAAGGATTGGAATATAATACATACCTGTAGACTTTGCTCCAATCATTGTTGCTACATTGTGCCTGGCTTCATCTATTACTTGTTTGGCTTTGATTCCTGTAAAATAGGATTTGGATGAACATTTAAATACATCAAGGAATGGTGTGATAAATGGAAAAATAGAAAAGATTGAAAAGAATTTCTATATACAAATGTACAATGTATCTGACAATAAATTAAATTTGACACTGGGTTTCAAAAATATTAAATATTTTTTTTTATAATTTTACCTCCATGAGCGATTACAAAATTGCTTTATCAATACATCTATATGTTGGAAATAATGAAAAAAGAAATATCATATTTGTTGGTTATATTAAACTATTCACTTGGTGTTTCAAAAGGTAGCTTCAATAAATGCAATGGGCAATCGTGGTCGTGATCGTACGGTAGTTGGAGGTATAACTACCCATGCAATCATTGCCAATCACCACTAATGTTGCTAGTTCGAACTCCATTCATGGTGAGGTGTACATTTTATACTTGATACAACATTATGTGATAAAGTTTGTCAGTGAATTGAGACAGGTCAGTGGTTTTCTGCGAGTACTCTGGTTTCCTCCAACAATAAAACTGACCACCAAGATATAACTGAAATATTGTTGAAAGTGGAGTTATACACTATAGCCAACCCTCAATAAATGTATTGCCTTAATCAGTTTTCCAGAATATCTTTTAAAATGACAGTTTCCTATGTGTTTCACATAAAGTTCATTTATAATACCTGATCTATGATTATCATAGTAGCTGTGGAATGGTGGCCCTAAGGTATTTTTTAACCATAATAAAAGGTCTTTTTTAACCATAATAAAAGATCTTTTTTTAACCATAATAAAAGGTCTTTTTTATCCATAATAAAAGGTCTTTTTTAACCATAATAAAAGGTATTTTTTAACCATGATAAAAGGTCTTTTTTAACCATAATAAAAGATTGCCAAGAGCTATGGTTCCACAGCTATGATTATAACTGTTCCGATTACCTCTAGTCTAGTCTAGAAGGATGAGATCAAGCTCTCTTATAAATATTTATACCTGAATTATGAGACCTTCTGGAATTTCAAAAAGAGGACAATCCACTAAAGTTGCATATACATGTACTACCTGCATCATGAGAGCTGCTAGGATTTCCCCATGCATCTGTTAGACTCTCTGTAACTGCATGTATAACTTCTGCTTCAAGTGGTGTTGTGGCATTATAATCTAGGTAAATCCTAACATAAAAAAATGTTTTGTAATATTAAATTCACAACTATCTAACAAAATACATGTAATAGATTTAGTTAGGGTTATAGTGTTGAACATCACTTTTAACAATATACCAGTTAAAAAGTGGAAGTAAGGTTTATTGGTGTAGGAAACTGGAGTAACCAGAGAAAGGTACTGAACTGCCATAAGTCACTCACAAACTTTATTACATATTGTTGTATCAAGTACATATCGTACATGACTATTAAATTTAGCAAAACAAAGAATTTGTCTTCATCCACCAGGCTTTGTCATATAACTTGTCTTCATCCACCAGGCTCTGTCATATAACATTAAGATTTTGGACTCTTACTTTCTTACATTTATCTAGTGTCTAATATCTATTCACAGTCATTTCTAATTCTGGTCTCATATAAGATTGCATTTGGGAGAAAATCGTCGTGTTGAAAAAATGAATCGAAGCACTGAGAGCTGGGCTAACATTTCAAACTCAATGTGAAAGCCTTGGAAATAAGATTTAGGCTTTGCCAACAGGAGACATCTGCATAGCTGTTCAACTAGTCCTTTAGCAGCCATGTTTGTGATGAATCAACACCAAAGCAACAACAATAAGAAAACATATATGGCAAGTTCACAGGTTAAATGGAAAAATTTCAATAAATTGTCAGAATGTAAATGTTATTCACTATAGGGTACTGTTTGTAGCCATGTTGAATTTCCCTCCAAACATACAGTAATCTTATTGCATTCAACAAACATATATCATCTTCATATTTCCATGTCATGGCAGTTAGACAAATCATTACATTTAAATATGGTGACAGTACGTTTGCACACATTCCAAACAGGAGATTGCACGATTGTGCATGATTCACCTGTATTTTAGTGTTACGTTTGCGCACATTACCTTTCCAATATATGCATAATTTACTACATTTGCGCACAGTGCCGGATTTACCATTGTGCTTAGGTGTGCTTAAGAACAGGGCCTCGTTGGCCAGGGGGACATCTTCCTTCCAATTTTTTTTTTGATGGATTTTTGCTTATGTGGTACAATTTTAATTTTAAGGCGTTCTATTTCGGACATAATAATAAAGTTGATAGTCTATGGGAGTGTGCCACTAGAGAGACAAGAAAAAGTTAAAGAAAATGAACGCTTACCAGAATGATTTTACCAGAGGAACTTAAAAAGGAAAGAATACATCCGTAAGATGGCTTACAAAAGCCTACAAGTATCCATGTAAATAGTACAAACGGTCTTAGTTTTTAACTTGAAAATAGTCAAAGATGTGCGCAAATGTTAATTTCTAAATGTGTGCAAACGTAGTACTTTTTTAAACATGTTTCCACCTTAAATATTTATTATGTTTGATACACTGGCACCTTGATGTTTCAGATGTAATTGATAAGGTTATAATACATAAATATAAGAGATTAAACACAACTTCATGCCTTCGTGTTTTCAATTAAGAATGGAAAAGCTGTAAAAAAGAAAAAAGTTTGCAAGTCAACATTTTTTTTGGACCCAACATTATGGTATTTAAAAAAATACTTTGCAGTTCATACAATTACAGATATCAATTACTATGAGAATAGCACCAAAGCAGTAAATTAAGAATAATCAATAATACCCAAATTAATAGTACAATTATTGACACTATGGGTCAGTCTTTTCCAGTCGGAATATTTTAATTATTATCTTTTGCCATTAGCTATTTGAAAGACTTGAATAATGATCTTATTCTGAAATAATGGGAAAAGGAAAAAAAACTGTAGCAATAAGTAAACCTATTACATATTATACACATATAAATAGCACACAAGTGTGTAAAATTTATCTAAACATGTCAAAGGTACATTTATGATTCACATAAATGCATAGATGACGATAAATTCAGTTACCCTTCTATATCAAAGAGAAAAGGGTTAATGTTGTGGGTGTTAAACGCCACTTTCAACAATATTCAGCTATATCGTGGAGGAAACCGGAGTACCCGAAGAAAACCACGAACCTGCCACAAGTCACTGACAAACTTTATCACATAATGTTGTATCGAGTACACCTCACCTGATGTAGGCAAAAGGTGACAATCAGAGATTTTATTGCCACAGGTAAAAAGATGACAAAATGGTACCAAGAGTACACAACCGACCTGCCGCAAGTCACTGATGAATGTTATAACATAATGTTGTATCAAGTACTCTCCACGACCGGGATTGGAACTCACAACTTCAGTGGTGTTAACCACTGATTTGCACAGGTAGTTTCAAAGAAAAAAAGATTATAAAATATATCACATTGCAGATAGAAAACTGTCCTTAATAAAACACTGTTTATATTATGCTACGATATAAATAAAATAAAATAAAAATCATAATAGATTTTAAAATATATCCACGAAAAATAACAATAACAATAACAATGTTAAAATGGTTATTCCAATATAACAATGTTAAGTGTATAGGAAACAATTGCAAAAATCATTACACCTTGTAATTAGGAATTTCAAATTCTACAAACAGCACTATGTAATAAATATAGCTGTAGAAAATCTACTATTACTTTTTCACTTGATAAAATGTTTGGTTAATATTCAATGGAGTTTAACAATGTGACAGTAGATTTTATGACAACACCATATGTATCAATTGAACATCAAATTATTGGATAAATTCAATACAAATTTTTTCTTTCAAGATTAGCAATTTTTACAAAGTGATACATAGGATGTACTGTCACTCTTCATTTCAGACATGGTAACACAGACTAATTTATACTTTTAGCTTGTATTATTTGATGTAATCTAACATATCTTATCAGAAACCAGGAAGACATTTTCTTCAAATTCTGATTTGTATTTGTATGTAGACTGTAATATTGAAAATGGAAAACTTAAATTGAAAACAGCAAAAACTGGATTCATCCTTAGAATCATGCCCTATGAGGGGTTCAGTTTGAGAGCCATGAAGGGGCCTGTGAATCTCAGAAAGGCCCAATATCCTTAGCCATAGATGCTTTATTTTGATTTTTTTTTGGTATTTTCAACTATTTTTAGTTTATGTAGAAAAGAATTATGCAAAATTCACTTAGACTTCTGAATTATGTTTGTTACTGCTTTGTATAAAGGATATGTTATGTAGACATTGTGCTGCAAACAAAATATTTTAGCATTCATGAAAGTTTACCAGTGGTTTTACTGGACCTCAAATCCTCAATTTTGAGAGAGGTCTCAGTGTATCCACGGGACCTCAAAGCAGTCTTGTCCACCTTGTAAAATTTCTCTTAGAGGCCCTGCTTAGAAAACACATTTAGGCAGCATATTAGCCGTGGTCCCGTAGTTCTTATGGTCTTTTTTAGTGACCATAGAGCTACGAATTTCACCCCTTTAAAAACTGGCATAATTATCGGAACCTTCAAGTGTTAAAATGATTTAACTGTAATTCAGCCAGTGCTCGTCTTTTCGTAATTGACGAATGCATTTTAATTTTGACGATTATTTTGTAGAAGCAATTCGCCACTTAAAATTGTTTGAAAACATAAAATTTATCATTAGTCTCAGACAGAGGTAACATATATTTAATTACGTAATCAAATTGATTAAAAATTTCCAAAGTTATGATAATTATCCGAAGTTCAAGTTGATTTGTAATTTTGAATAATTGCCCTATCGCACCCACATATTTTTGCCACATGTCATTTATGAAAATGTCGATATTGTGTTTACTGAATATCTATCGTACTCATGAAGTATTTTGAAAGTTATTTTCTTGAAAAGTAATTCATTTTGTTTTATAGAAACTTTACAAATAAAAATGGCGCTATGGGAAGGGGGACACAATACACCATGTTAGAGGAAATGTTGACCGAAGCTACTTTTAACCCAGCAAACTTTTGATTTATATTTTCTCATTTCTGTGACAAGAAATCTTAGTTCTCATATTTAATATATTAATATAATGTGAAGGTTGAACATTCAAAATTCGTTGAAATGCACGATTACGCCACAGGCACTTGGGTACACTCTGTGATTTTCGTTATTTTCATTAAAATTAAATATTTTCCCTTTTAGTGCCTCTATTCTAACCTTCTCTGCACAGAATCACCTAATTTTGACGTATTTTACACATTTTCATACAACCCATTTTATTCTATAAATACTATAATATCAACAAGGTCACCAACTCGCCGCCATTTTTTTTGTGATTGTACACAGCATTTAATATAACATCAATTTGAGAATGTTCATAGAAAAGTAATAACTGCCTGGGCCCGGTTGTTCAAAAGTGTCGTTAGGCTAACGCAGTTGTTAAACTGTCGTTAGCGAGTTGTTAAAATTTAACGCTGTCGTTAAATGTTGTTCAAATTTTTTTTGTGTTAAAATATCGTTAAAAAGTTGTTAAATTTAATTACATTTTGACCCTGGATTAAATCTTAACGACGCATTAAATATGGCCGCCTTTGCTCATTTCCATGTTCCACATCGACGCAGAGAAAGGCATTTTCGCAATAAAGATGCCCTCTCCCTTGATTTTACGTTAGAAGAACTCAGAGAAAGATACCGGTTTGGCAGGGAGAGCATTATGTTCTTGTCAGATCTTGTTAGGAATGACCTAGAAAGAGAAACTAGAAGGAACCATGCCCTCACAGTGGAGCAGCAAGTCATGATTACTCTGAGATTTCTGGCCAGTGGCAGTTTCTTGCAAGTGATTGGAGACACACTAGGTATAGCACATTTTATTTTATAACAGTATTGTATAGTCTCAGTGTAAGCAGAATTTAAACTAAATGTTGCGTCGGTATCGTACCAAGTCTTAATATATTATTATTAATAATATTTATGTTCTAAACTTTGTCTGTATGTATACTGTATGTTTGCTATAAACTTGGATCTTCTTTCTTAATATGTTAACTGTATGCCCATCGAGGGCCCCAAATTGGTCAATAAAATATGTTTATGTTTATTTCAAAACACATGAATGAATGAAAACAATAAATATCTCTTTGAAAACAGTTTATAAAGAAGCATATTTCAAATTGAATCTATGAAAAAGGTTTCACTGTAGTATATATGATATTATTATGTTGATACTTAGTATAAAATGAAAAAATACATACTTTTTGCCTGTTTTTGAGTGTTTATAGGTAGCCAGTACTTTTTTCAGATTTGAGTACTGTAAGTATAAGTGATTTTTTGTTCAACTTAAAGGTTTGGACGGTCTTCATGTATATATTTGGTATGGAAAAAAATTATTTTCAAATAATGTTTTGATAAAAAACAAAACAATGGCAACGCAAAGCATGGCGTATCCCCTCAACTAAAAATTTGATCCGGTGACCTGTGACCTTGAAAATCAATAGGGTTCTAGATCTATTCTCTTAAGGATTAAGTACATTGTATGTACCAAGTTTGGTCAAAATCCATTGAAGGATGTTGATTCCAGAGTGTTCACAAGGATGTTACGGAAGGATGGACGGACGGTAGCATTACTATATCCCTTCGGAACTTCGTTGGCGAGGGGATAATAAAATCTTACACTCTTGAAACTCTTCTTCCTGTTGAAGGACCGCATTGCTCTTCTGTAGATTCATGGTGTTCTACTCTTGAAGATGGTCCTGGTTGTTCGCTGTCTGAAGATGGTGCAGGTTGTGTAGTATACGAAGACGGTCCTGATTGTTTACATGTACCCTCAGAGTTTGAATTGTCACAGATATTTTCCACATTTGATTTTCGTGCTTTCTTGTAACCAATAATATAGCTATGGTCAATTGGAATATTTGACATTGATGGCTCAGTCATGTCAGTTTGATACGAGTCACTTTGCTTCTTTTCAAGGGCACCCTTACAGATAGGGCAGATGTTCACACTAAGATGTGCCCTGAAGTTCAAAACACGGTTACAATTCAACAAACGAAACACAGTTCTTTTGGAATTTTCCTCTTTCAATGTGGTAAATATTTCTTTTATTATATCATCTTTATAGTCACTAGAAAATTTGTGCTCTGAATCTAAACCATGACATATCCTTAAAGTCCTTATCCCGTCCATAATTCCTGCAATACTGTTTTTTTCCAATTTAAAGCAATTATTCATGCCAAATTGTTGTGGTTTTATTTCAGTTCTTCCACAAAGACTTAAAAACCACTGTAAATTCCTTTGAAAATGTATTTCAATAATGACCTTGTTAAAATTGATCATAAAGTTCAAAATGTGACCCAGTGTGACACTATCTGCTGTTTCATTCATAACGAAAAAGTCTTTTGCATAGTGAGATATATCTTTAAATTCAATGTTAGCTGGTATATCAACCATTGTTCGCCAAGATATTCCCTTATATATGACAGCTATGGTTGTCCAGTCATCTTTACACCTTTTTTTTTGCACAACTACATTTGGAAAAACCTTTTGAATGATTCGTCCAACGGCACAACTGTTGCATGTATCTACTGCCTTACAAATTGCATCTAATGACAACTGGCTTTCTTGTGCTGGCTCTATATTTTCTTGAAGCCTGCAAATGAAATTAAGTACATCTAGTACCATGGCAGGAACAAATAGGAACTCAAACATAAAACTTAACCAAAGTCAATGAACCATAAAATATGGGTCACAGTGACCTACTTTTGCATGGATGCAGATGTACCACCCAAGATGCATCCACATACAGGTTTACAACATCCTATGACTTATAGTTGCTGAGATATAAACTCGGATGTAAAACTTTACCACAGTCAATGAAGCATAAAATATGGGTTGCAGTGACCTACTTTTGCATGGATGCTGATGTACCACCCAAGATGCATCCACATACAAGTTTACAATATCCTACCACTTATAGTTGCCGAGATATGAACTCAGACGTAAAACTTAACCAGTCAATGAAGCATAAAATATGGGTCACAGTGACCTACTTTTGCATGGATGCAGATGTACCACCCAAGATGCATCCACATACAGGTTTACAACATCCTACGACTTATAGTTGCTGAGATATAAACTCGGATGTAAAACTTTACCAGTCAATGAAGCATTAAATATGGGTTGCAGTGACCTACTTTTGCATGGATGCTGATGTACCATCCAAGATGCATCCACATACAGGTTTACAACATCCTACGACTTATAGTTGCTGAGATATAAACTCGGATGTAAAACTTAACCATAGTCAATGAAGCATAATATATGGGTCGCAGTGACCTATTTTTGCATGGATGCAGATGTACCATCCAAGATGCATCCACATACAGCAGTGAAACTACCGCTCGTCAACTCGCCAAAAGCGAGAAGAGAACAAATTCGGCGAGTATGTTTGTGTAAGAACTCGACAATCTGGCGAACGAACATCGTGAGTCGAGTTCTGATTATTTTGCACTCGCCCCTGTCAACCAGCCTGACGAAGTAGTTTCTCAGTCAATGATTCCATAAATTTTTTGATTCAACGATAAAAGATGTGAAGAAATCCTTCAAAATCGTTGAAAAGAATAGCGAATGTTTCACGTCCGCCATATTGATTTCTTTTATTGATAGAAAACGCTAAAAGATGGCATCCTTTCCCGAACCGGAATCAAATAAAATTAATAATTACATATACCTCCCAAAGTTCAATGCAAGCGATTCAGATTATCTTAAATACCGATTCGGTAGAGTAAAACTTTGGGTTTGGGTGGGCATGGTGAAAGGGTAAATGTTTTAAAAATTGTAATTTTCAAGTCAGGGTCGGATTTTGCAGCAATTAATTTCGATGTTCTAAACAGTTATTTTGGAGACATGATTGAATTAAATACGTACTGCAATCGAGTTCATGAGTTATGATGTTAATTGAAAAAGTAACTGATTTGTATGCAGAATGAATAAAGATGCTATAAATCTTTGTTATTATTTCTCATGTAAAATATTTGCATTGGATCATTGGCGAGTAGAAATATCTACCCACTGGCCAAACTTGGCAAGTGCAATTCTAATTTGGCGAGTACAATTTTGAAGCAACTAGCCAAAATGGCGAGTGTTTGAAAAAAATGGTTTCCTATACAGGTTTACAACTCTACGACTTATAGTTGCTGAGATATGAACTCAGACGCAAAACTTTACCAGTCAATAAAGCATAAAATATGGGTCGTAGTGACCTACTTTTGCATGGATGCTGATGCACATACCACCCATGATGCAATTCTCAAAATCCAAAGTTTTTGACAAAAAACCAAGAATTTCCCCCAAACCGTTGTAAGGATGTTACTTAGAAGATACATACCAAAAACTATTCAATTCAAATAATGGTTGTTCAAGTTATTGCATAAAACAAGATTCAATTCTCAATTTTGACAAAAACAATATTTACCCTACAACCATTGCAAAGATTTATTCCAGATAAGAATTTGATCAAGATGTAGTTAATTAAAAGCTACATAACACAAATTATTCAAATCAGACAATGTTGGCTCGAATTATTGTATACCCCCCCCCCCCCTTTCTTTTTCTCAAAGTGTATTCACTACCAAACAATAATTTACAGGCAGACATCAAAGAAATCATTTTTAATTTTAGACAAGAAACAAATAAAATTACTTCAAATTTGATGTTTTGCTATTCATGTACATTTTATGTTAGGCCCATTTCCGGCTTCCCTATCTACCCCATTTTTTACCCTTAAAATGTCTTACCCAACACATGTTATGGATGTTTTGGTTTAAGCACCGTTAACAGGGGCCGATCTAGGGCTTTGGAAGGGGGTGGGCATTCATCCAAGAACAAATTTGGGGTCATATCAAAAAATAGAATTTCATTGAAAATTTTATATTTTTTCTCACCAAAAGGGGGAGGCATACACCCTCTATGCCCCCTAATTCTGTCACTGGTTAAAGTTCAGGTTGCTTTTCCAATAGCTGAATGCAAATTATTTTTGATAAATATAATAATTTCCCTTCATACAAAATTACCTAATGGCTATCTTGTTCAGCTTTGAGACAGGAAACAGACATATATATATATATATTTTTTTTTTTTCATTACAAAGAATTTTTGGGGATTGAATAGCTCAATCCTCATTCAATCATGGTGTTGGTAATTAAGTTTTTACACTATACTGTCCTTTCTATTAGTTTTAGTTAACAGACAAAAATATCCTGTTTTAATTCGATCAGTAAGGCTAACCTTAAAAAGTTGGACAAATTTTGTTGTAGAAAGGAAATTTATTAAATTCTATAAGATTGCAATTTAAAAAAAATGTAAATGTAAATTTGTCATATCATTTTTACTTCAACTGTTCATTGCAATAATTCATTTTTTTGGGGGTGGCTAATTTTTTTCCTGGGTAAAGTAAACAAACCTACCATATTGTAGAGCTTGGTTGCTGAATTGTTTACCAAAGAAGGCTGACAATAAATTATGTTTACTTATTTTATTGTTAAAAGGTATTCCAATATTGAAGTGTTCAAATTAATAACAGTTTTCATAAGTACTTTCAATCCATTTTTGTTTTCAATCCATTTTTGTATGTTTTTGTCCATTTAAAATACCTTCTAATGATTGCACTCATTAGTTTCAGCTATGTTAAACATACCAAGAGACTAAACTTTCTTTGTTGATCTGTTGATCTTCTCTTTTTTTCTCCAAACTTTCCATTTTATTGAAGCAAATTCCTTCTCTCAGTTTATATTTTGCGATTTTTCTGATCCTTTGTGATGCCCTTGATTTCTTCGTATGTTTCAGGGATAGAAGCCGAGGTCATCTGGAAAAGTTCTGGAAAATATTATGTCCCTTTGAAGAAAGTTCGGGAAAAAATTACCTCCCCTAAAACAATTGAAGAGACTTCCGGGCCAGTAAATTTAAAAACACAACTGAACAGTGCAAAATTGAGACTATTTATTAATAACATATGTTGAATAATCGGAATAATATGCAGAAAACGACGACCGCGGCTGTTGCGGCGAGAAAGTGACTTTCCATGGAGAATCCTACTATTATATTAAATGCTATGTACAATAACAAGAAAAAAATGGTGGCGAGTTGGTGGCCTTGTTGATATTATAGTATTCATTGAAAAAATGGGTTTTATCAAAATGTGTAAAATATGTCAAAATTAAGTGATTCTGTGCAGAGAAGGTTAGAATAGAGGCATTAAAAGGGAAAATATTTAATTTTAATGAAAATAACGAAAATCACAGAGTGTACCCAAGTACCTGTGGATTACGCTTCAGAATTTTATCGATCCGCATCCAAGTCCGATTTGTAATTTGTGGAGTCAGTACATGTACATCGATACCGTTCTGTTAGATAAAAAAATTTCTACAATCTTCCATAGTTAATTATCCTTGAATATTTATATTTACATCCTTAAATGGGATAAATATTTATTGTTCTTAAAGGAGAACGAAACCAACTGATGATTTGGGGTTTTACAGAATTTAAAACTACAGTAATAAAAAAATGAAAATATGACTTTTTCAATGAAAATTTTATAAGGGCTGATGTTAAAGCACATTTATCTCATTGATTTTAAATTTCCCGCTAAACAGGCAGGCTGCCATTTTTCACTTATCAGTGACGTAACTCCATCTATTTCGATTTACCTGTTCAGCTTAACTGCATCAAAACAATAATATCATTTTTGGAATTCCATCATAATGGATAGAAATGATATTATTATTTTGATACAGTGAAATTTTCTATCCATTATGATGGAATTGCAAAAATAGTATTGTTTTGATGCAGTTAAGCTGAACAGGTAAATCGGAATAGATGGAATTACGTCACTGTTAAGTGAGAAATGGCAGCCTGCATGCTTAGCGGGAAATTTAAAATCAAGAAGATATAAACGTGCTTCAACATCAGCCCTTGTAAAATTTTCATTAAAAAAGTCATATTTTCATTTTTTTATTAGTTCTAAATTCTGTAAAACCACAAATCATCAGTTGGTTTCGTTCTCCCTTAAATCAACCCTTAGTTCCGACATCTTAGATTGCATGTGAACGTGAACAATACTATATCTACGCTTCGATTCTGAGAATTTTACAGCTGAATGTTTCCATCTCAATAGAGTTAGAATCCTTATAAATTCATTTGTATATTAATTTATTGTGGTCAATTGTCATATTTATTCGCTATAGCGAATTCAATACACACCAATTGTCACCAATGAGAACTATTTTTTAAATGCGTAGAATAAATGAGTGGCACCGTGAACCACACGTCATACAGCATGAGTTACCGTTCTTGAGGGTGATGGTACCAATAGCCTGTGTAATTCCGCTACCCGGCTAACAAGTATTCAATGGAGTAAACTACTACTGCCCTTTACTTTTAAATGGTCGTAACTTTTGAACGTCTCAACTGATTTTAAAAATATTTGGGCCAACATTGTTCTTTTTTTTGGCAATTTTCCAATGTAATCTGCAAATGGTTCAACTAAATTTCAACAAACTTCATTTTTGGGTTGACCTCCCTGCCTTTGGGCTCGATTATTAGCGACGGTAACGGTAAGGGCAGATAATCCTGTTTGGTATGCCGCGAAATGTCAAGAAATTTTCATGATTTGTGAGAGAAAAAAAAATGACAGCAGGTGGGTATCTGTTACGGGCTTTTTTGAAGAATACATTGTTTTCCAAACACCCGAAATTACATTTTCATAATTATGAATAGTTAAACCTTGCGTAATAACCATTCTCTGGCCATGTTGAAGCCGAAGTGGAAAAAGAAGTTGAATCGAAGCGATCAAAATATGACAACTTTTTTGTAGAGACGATTACGCTCTCCTTTCATGATTTTAATGGTAAATAAATTATTTTTAAAACCAAATATACTAATTTCCCCCATATTTTCCACGTACTGTACCTGTAATTGTAGTTTTTCCGTGTCAATGTTGGCCTTGATTTTTTTGCCTCGTTTTCAATTCAATATGTCAGCGCCCATATTTGACTTTATTGAATGTAAATTATTGATGACAGAACATGTTTTATGGCAAAATATGCAAGATATATCACAAATGTAATAAAATATGCACTTCTTGAATTGAGTCATTCACTTTAGTACTAAAATTATTGATTTTATGGAAAGTTCAAAAATGAGGTCGCTCACGGACACAATCAGTCAATTGTAATTTGTATTGAGTGAATGCAATGAAGCCAGTTAAGTGAGTGAGTGACACCACTAAATAAATTTTAGTTTATTGATTGTTTAAAATATTTTTTGTTTGATTGACACCTTCAATACATAAATCATGAAGTCAATAGTATCCAAAACCAGCCAATGAGGAAAAAGGGGGGGGGGTTATGGTTACCAGGGTTTGAAATTAGCGGTCGCACACTCGCCATTTGCGAGTAAATTTTAGTGTGGGCCCTTAAAAGTCTCATCTTAGTTGTCCACTTGGCGAGTGAAAATTATAAAAAAATAAAATAGTGTAAATCTATATGTAAAAATTCCTATTCACCAAGATCGAAATCCGAAAAATATTGACATTTCCATTGATCGATTTTAAGCCCCGATTTTTTGTTTTGATATTAAACTGATATCCACGTATATTACTCTTAGCTCTATGAACTAGAGTAACGAAGTGTAGTAGCCCGAGAACCAGCTTATTTTGATGTATGCGAATCGGAAGCAGGACAACTCGCCCCACTGCCAACTCGCCCCACTCCATCTCGCCCCACATTTTTGCCAACTCGCCCCACTTTCGAGACAAGTCGCCCCTCTATCATTGGACAACTCGCCCCACTATAATAATACATGAGAAACAATGCAAGTTAGTAAATGAAGTAATGATTAATTAGATCTTTGTTTAAGTTAACAGAAATTGATTAAAATTGTAATAATTAAAAATAGAAATCGTGTTATTTAATCAAATAATAAGGTAAATTAGATCGTCTAATCAAATTAATAATTAAAGCTCAAACAAGTTTTAATCAGTTGTTGTTTTAACAACCAACAATTAGCAACTCAGTCTACCATATACATGTAGCTGCATGGTGCTTGTTTAACCAGCCCACGCGGACCAACAACGACGTCGAGGGGTGGCACAGACGCATGAACAAGAAGGCCAACGACGAGAAGCCACCATTCTACGTGCTGATCCCCCTACTCCACAAAGAGGCCAAACTACTGCCAATCCCGATGAAGTTGGTGTCAGAGGGCAAGCTCACCCGTTACCAGCGTACGGTAGCCTGCACCAAACCAGGCCATCCTCTACAACATCTGGGAACAGTACTCCGTCGGATCCATCTCAATTGTTAAACTAAACATATATTGTTATACTATGAATGCAACAAATAAAAAAAAAAAAAATACACTTATAACTTATTTTACTGAAAAACATATTTTATCCTATATCCATTTACATGTTGGTTCACACTCAACTAAAAAATAATGTCTTCATGAATATCAAAGTTACACAAACAAAACATCGTTCAGGATAAAATATACATAATTTATTCCACAATATTCAGGTGTAAGCAGAGTTGACAAGTGGGGCGAGTTTGCAAACAGATATTTACTTATAGTGTGTAAACATTCAACACTTACAAATGAACATTGAAAGGTAAAAAGAGTCGACAAAATAAAAGTGGGGCGAGTTGGTACGAGAGGTGGGGCGAGTTGGCAGAAAGGTGGGGCGAGTAGGAGTGGGGCGAGTTGACAGTGGGGCGAGTTGTCTGGCATTCATGCGAATCTTATCTCCAGTTAAGGAGATTTACGGCTGTTCTATTTAACACTTCCGTATAAGGATGTCAATTTTTGCATTAATTTTGCGTCATTTAAGGATTGAAATAAAGAATTTAGTTGTTGTTGTAAAGGGATTTAGGTAACAAATAATTCTTTTAACAACGATGATTTCTCTGTTGTCTTTATAATGCACAAACCCCGCCGTTTTCTGTTGAGTCATATTACGGAATTTTATAGCACAATTTTCCAACTTTGATTTTTAATTTTACACCATAGTTTTCCAATCATTTGTGACCAAAATTCTGTCTGAAATTTTCTATTGACATTGTTTTAGATTGTACAATAATATATAAACATGACATTTATGGGAGTGTTTTGCCATTTTTCACTTTCCAGTATAATTTTACATGTAATAATGACAGTTAATTTACTTTAATTTACTTATAAATTGAACATACCATTTCATGATTCAAGAAGGAAGAGAGGCAAAAGACTTAAGTGCATTTTTTATGCTTAATATTGAAATATTAGACTGTTTCAGTCATTATACACTAGTTATTTAAAAAACGATTGTTGTCTTACATTTATTTTATATTTAAAAAATGTTTATAAGTGGAATTTTTGTGAAGATTTCTTGCTAAAAAGTGGCCCTAATGTTCAAGCAATGTATCAAGACTATGTGCATGAAAAAATATGGATATTTAGATTTTATATGATTTTTTCCATTTAATTTGTGGATTTGCCATTTTTCTTGATAAAATTGTGGAAAAACGTTTTGGGGTATACTCCCTTCCTATGGTACCGCAGGTTCTATGATACCGCGGTATTTACGTTTCACATGATTGTGCTATTGCAGCACCATGTGGTAGCAGATCTATTTTGGTATAGTGGAGTCCCAACCTACATGTACACGTTTACAATCATCTGTCAAAATCTTATGATGTCTGCCTAGTTTTTTTCTACCGGCGGGAATCTATTTATAGGTGGAATGGAATTACATTTGGCCTCGTTTTGAACATAAACAAAGAGACAACAAGTAGAGAGTGTTTACAGTTGGAACAAATCAATAACAAATGATTTTAAGAACGTTTTCTTGTTTAATTATGTTGAACAATAATTTATCAGATTTCTGGGAATCATATTTCCGCTGTTAATGTTTGATACAGCACACCATAGACTGATTTTCGGAACTACCTCGGTACCATAGGAATCACCTTTTCTTGACCTATAAATTGCACGCTGTTGTGATTGCCGATTATAGACTCGTAAACATACTTTGGTTAGAAATAATGCATTGGCTATGAAGGAAGGGATCTGCTGAAGTAATAAAAATAATATGTTCACTCAGCTATGTAACCGTTTTTATTTATTTCTGGCAAAACATTAACTACCGCGGTACCATAGAACCCCGGGCTACAGGTGCACGTGTTTAAATAGCCATAACTTCATCAATGTAACAGATATCTTGCTCAAATAAATTGCATTTCACTTCAGAAATACTATAGATAACATCTGATTTCAATAAATTCTGCTCATCATTCAGCACAAATTTCCGTTACCATCCCTACGATTCTGTATTCTGTATTCTTCGTGTCATAGACCGCAATTTTCGCGGTTCTTAATTTTGCCATCTTGGAGTTTGTGGTGATGTAATGGGAATATCAATGCCCTAATCAAATATAAATAATCTTGAGCATAAAAAGTTAAGATTACTTGTAGAAGGACATGTCGCAAAAATAAACACAAGAATAGACGTCACATCAATTGGTTCTCGAAATTCAGTGGGAATTTTCTTACTTTTCGTCTGCCATTTGTGTCCGAGGTATCCCGAATGTACATGTACAGTGATGCTAAAATAAGCCAACCAGTCCCGAACATTTAGATAATCAATTACCCAGTAGTTTATAAGAAAAGGTTTGAGAAGTATCGCCAATTTATTAAATAGTCTTCAGAAATACATTGGTAAAATGCAAGTAAGATACTTATACGTGTAGGTTTACTGTTGAGGGTATATTTTGCCGGCATTTAAGCAACATAAAAGTTTTATTTTCTCTTTTCAACACAATGTCACAAAATAATCAAGCAGTCAATATATAACAAAAATACCTATTTGAACAAGATAACCGATGCTCTTTTACAAATGTATTTGTTAAAGACAAATTCCCTTCTCAAAGAAAACTCTATCAATACGCAGGGTGTACCGACAGGTCAAAAGTATGTTATTCGACATTGCAAGGCATATATACAACGAAAGGCAAGTTGTCCAAAAATTACGATTAGTTCATAATTAGCCTCAAAATATACAAAGGATAAAAAGGACAAGCCACGAAATTGCATGTTATTGTGTGTAAAGTCTTTAAAAGTTTGTATTCGTCATGCGATAGAAAAAAAAAATGTCATGCAAACTGTCGAAAAGGATATATTATTACACGAGAAAACGTGGCAACCATTTCTATCACTGTTTTATGCAATTCTATATTTTTTTGATACATTTTGTAGTCTCGAGGCCGTTCAAAATTCGATTTTGCTCGGACCTTTCGGACTATCGACCCTCCGGACTATTGACCCTTCGGACCATTGACCCTTCGGACTAATGAACTGACACGGATTTTTAAAAGTAACCAATCAAACAGACCCGAGTATACAAAAAAACCTGGGACATTTCTTGTAGCACGTGTTGTTAGTTATTGGATTAATAAGACATTATTTCGGCAAAAGTAAGTACAAATGTACTTTTACCTCCAACTGCTCGTGTTTTGAGATCGATCAAGAAATGGACGTCATCTTATTAATTATCGACATTGTTTACGGAGTTTGTCGAATCGTCATTAAATCAGTACAACAATGCACTTATTTCTTATTTTTTGTGAATCTGCTTTTAGTCGGTGTTTATTACGGATAAAGAATCATGCAAGTTGGCAGTTAATAAGCGACAAAATACAAATTATTCGTTTTTACCTGTCACTAGTAAGGTCAATTGCATACTTTTCAACTGACTGCGAATCAAAAAGATCAAGTAAGTGTTGGTATAAAAGTGAAAAAGTTCTAGGCCTAAAGATCTTATTTATGATTCTCTACAGTCGGTACAGAATGACAGAAATCTGACCTCATTAATATTACCAGCTGATTGTGCTTTTGGACATTGTCATTATTAATTTACACTAAAATTTACCTCTTAGTATCATTTGTCTTTAACCAACAATGTGTACCTTTTTCCATTTTTTCGTGAATGTCAGCTAAATAAGTAAGGGAGAAAGGGTAGGGAAGGGAAGGAGGGGGAAAAGGAAGGGGTCAAGGGAAGAATGGTCAAGGGGTGGGGAAGGGAAGAGTCAAGGGGAGAAAAGGGAAGGGTCAAGGGTAGGAAAGGGAAGGGAAGGGTCAAGGGGGGGAAAGGGTAGGGAAGGGTCAATGGGGGAGAAAGGGTAGGGAAGGGAAGGAGGGGGAAAAGGAAAGGGTCAAGGGGGGAGAAAGGGTAGGGAAGGGTCAATGGGGGTGGGCAAGGGGGAAAAGGAAAGGGTCAAGGAGGTTGGAAAAGGGAAGGGTCAAGGGGGCTAGAAAAGGAAAGGGTAAGGGAAAGGGTCAAGAAATGTTGATATTGAGTATTCTTTTGTATTTAAAAATGTGTTTGACAAATTTATAGACAAGTTCTACATGAAATTCTACCAGTTAATATATTAATGTAAGTAGTATATGGGTACAGCTCAAGTCGTATTTGAGGTGGTGCTGTGAGGTGGTGCTACCGGAAGTCACGTGACCGGAAATCACGTGACCGGAAGTGACGTCAGTCACGTGACCGGAAGCGGCCCGGAACCGGATGTGACGTCAGACACCCGGAAGTATGTTCTGCGCATGCGCAACCGGAAATTGCGCAATCGTTTCCCGCGTTTTTTTCTTCTTACTGTAGTAGTAGTATAAAATGTACCATGGCGCATGACCGGAAGTACCAGGGCCACCGGAAGTGACCGAAGGTCACCCAAAGGGGTGTGCGCAACCGGAAGTGAGGATTTCCCGCGTTTCCTTACTGTAGTACAAATGGCTGTTTCCCGCGTTTTTTCTTACTGTAGTACAAATGGATGTTTCCCGCGTTTTTTTCTTACTAGTAGTACCATGGATACCGAAGGTCACCCAAAGGGTGACCGGAAGTGAGGATTTCCCTGCGTAGTAGGGGGTGTTCTCTACGACGTCCGCGTCTAGCTCTGGTTATCTACCCCTTTCCCGCCATTTT
>MJUT01060689.1:171700-209784 GCA_002080005.1 Gigantidas platifrons | reverse complement strand
GATGTTATGGGACCAATGCATTGGTCCTTATAGCACTCTGTGTATATCTGGTCCCCTGAATAAGGGAAGATCCCTGTAATGGGGATTAAGGAAGGAAAAGGGGTAAGGGTTCAGGGTAGTGGGAAAAGGGGGGAGCGTTAAAGGTAGTGGGAAAAGGGGGGAGGGTTAAAGGTAGTGGGAAAAGGGGGAAGGGTAATGGGAAAAGGGGAAAGGTAGCGGGATAGGGGGGAAGGATTAAGGGTAGTGGGGAAAGGGGGAAGGGTTAAGGGTAGTGGGAAAAGGGGGAAGGGTTAAGGGTAGTGAGGAGAGGGTTTAAGGGTAGTGGAGAAGGGTTAAGGGTAGTGTGAAGGGTTAAGTGTAGTGGGAAAGGTTGAGGGTAGTAGGAAGAGTTAAGGTAGTAGGAAGAGGAAGGGTGGTGGGAAAAGTGGATGGGGAAAGTTAAGGATGGGATAACGGTGGGAAGGTTAAGTTATCTGGACACGCTTGAAACCTGTGTCATACACTGAACAGTAGTCCGAGATTCCTCTGCCGTTCGACGACTATTTACATCTTGCTGCTGTCGAACGTCAGAGCGCTCTCCATAATGAAAACAGCGGATTTTCCTGTCCATCTCAGCCGTGGCACATTTCCACGTTTTGTTGCTATCAGATTTTATTTTAAATCCAAAACCCTAATATATATCGCTTCACCAATCATTTTTCTATTCATTCATAACCATCTTACCCTCAGAAATTGGTGTTGCACTCCATTACAGCACGATTTCCCCAGACCTATATAATTTCGTCATTTTGAACACTGACATTTTGGAATATTTATCACGTGACTTCGAGAGAACTACGATTACCGCAATGTATCATGGGAGATGATTTGCATATAATCTGACCTTGTCCAAAAAATAGGGGGAAACGTAACACATGCTTTTCCGAAACCCGCGGATAACACTGCCAAATGAATCTTTTCTATCCAACATATTTTGTATTATTTCTTTCTGCTCTGATTTGAGCTGTAGATGGAACTGTTTGTCCTGCAGAATACGCTTTATATCGTCTTGTATGTTTGTTTACATATGCTAATTTGGCGCGCTGCATTTAGTAGCTCCCATCATGCAATGCGTTGCTATCATCTTTCAGTTAGTATCGCGAGATCACGTTAAAAAAATGGCAGTGAAATGACAAAATCGGGTGTAAGAAAAAAAACGTGCTGTAATGGAGTGTAACACCACTCTCTGAGGGTAAGATGGTTATGAATGAATAGAAAAATGATTGGTGAAGGATATATATTAGGGTTTTGGATAGAAAATAAAATCTGATAGCCACAAAACGTGGAAATGTGCTACAAATGAGATGTGGAAAAAAATCCGCTGTTTTGCTTATGGCAAGCGCTCTGACGTTCAAACGACAACAGCAGATGTAAATAGTCGTCGAACGGCAGAGGAATCTCGGACTAACTGAACAGATGTAAGGTAGCTTATTGTCATGAAAAACGTCATGACTCCTATCCCATGGAATGAAGGAATGGGAGGTATCTAATTTTCATGGGCAAACTTCTGATGTTTATTCTTATGTTTGAATGGTGCTAGGTAGTTATTTTCATGGATAACACTTTGAAACCTGTGTCATACATTGAACAGATGTAAGGTAGCTTATTTTCATGGAACACTTCATGACTCCTATTCCATACAATGAAGAAAGGTCGGGTAGCTAATGTTCATGGACCATGCAATGAAAGAATGCGAGGTGACTAATTTTCATGGGGAAGCTTCTGGTGCTTATGCCTATGTTTGAATGGTGCAAGGCAGTTTATTTTCACGGATAACACCTTGAAACCTGTGTAATACATTGAACAGATGTAAAGTATGTTATTTTCAAGGAAAACGTCATGACTCCTATCCCATGCAACAAAGGAATGCGAGGTAGCCAATTTTCATGGGCAAACTTCTGATGCTTATGCATATGTTCGAATGGTGCAAAGTAGTTTATTTTCATGGATAACACTTTGAAACCTGTGTCTAACACTGAACAGATGTAAGGTAGTATATTTTCATGGAAAAATCCATGACTATTATTCCATGCAATGAAGAAATGTCGAGTAGCTAATTTTCATGGACAAGTTTCAGATGCTTATGCTTATGCTTGAACGGTGCAAGGTAGTTTATTTTCATGGATAACACCTTGAAAGAAACCTGTGTCATACATTGAACATGCAGATGTAAGGTAGCTTATTTTTTTTATGGAAAACGTCATGACACCTATCCCATGCAACAAAGGAATGCGAGGTAGCTAGTTTTCATGGGCAAGCTTCTGATGCTTATGCTTATGTTTGAATGGTGCAAGGTAGTTTATTTTCATGGATAACACTTTGACACCTGTGTCATACATTGAACAGATGTAAGGTAGCTTATATTCATGGAAAACGTCATGACTCCTATCCCATGCAACGAAGGAATACGAGGAAGCTAATTTTCACGGACAAGCTGCTGATGCTTATGTTTAAATGGTGCAAGGTATGCTATTTTCATGGACAACACTTTGAAACCTGTGTCATACATTGAACAGATGTAAGGTAGCTTATTTTCATGGAAAACGTCATGACTCCTATCCCATGCAACGAAGAAAGGTTAGGTAGCTAATTATCATGGACCATGAAATGAAAGAATGCGAGGTAAATCTCATTTACAAAACCACTGATATTTGTTCAATTTTTAACGCTGATTTAAGCTTTAGTCGCAACAAATTTATATTTTTCTCTTTAAACTGTCGAAACATAACATTTATTTAACTGTAAAATTCACCCCCTTTTTTCCCTTTTTTCTTGTTTAAATCAATGATCAACAATATTCCAGAATTAAACAAATGAATAAATATAACATAGCATCTTTCCTTTACATTGTCAAGATTCTATAGTTATAAACTATTGACCTGAGTAACCTTGCTAAACCATGCGGATTCAGTGTGTTTTAAATCGGTCATCCAATCAGGACGCTCGACATTATTGTCCAAGATAAAAATACATCGCTAAAATTACCTGTGGGTATTTCTCCTTCCAACTCGTAAATTTACATAGGAATCGGAGATATTTCGTCATAAAACATCACACATAGTTTTGTCTATCATATTTCTTGAAGACAAACATAAAATTTTATTGCATTTATCAATATTTTATGAGTACCAACTGTTTTTTCAACACCGTATCTGTTCACGTGACTACACATGCTACTCACAGTGACCCGTGAGCCACATTAGCACTACTGAGCAGTCTTTTGTATATATGGTATATAATTATTGGACTTCGTCCCAAGTTAGGTAACACCTATTATCATATTATAATATAATAAAAATAAGTTCGTAATTGACATTTTTTTACTACAGTATTACGTTATTCAGAAACTGTTCTTTCCAAAACTATTATCAAATCATTATTTTTAAAATATTAAATAATGTGGATTTTGCTTCGCTGGCACTACAGATAGCACCTGTCTCATTAGATTTTCAAAGTTACTCATATTTAATTTCAAATATACTTCCGTCCTTTTCAAATGCCGTACCCTATCTTATTTATATGGTACTTTCTTGGTTTTGAGTACGGGTATGTGTTACACTAATTTGGCACATCCGTTAAAACCGGAAGTTTACTGAAAAAAAGAAGCTACTTCATTCCGCGGCAAAGTATAAACAAATCCACAGAAAAAATAGTAGAAAATCTGGAATGTATCAGTATGTAAACAATTAAATGGTAAGTCAAAACATTATTTTTTAAATAACAGCCCTTAGTAACACCATTCACATGTTTATTTAAATAATTCACAAAAAGTTTGTCTTGAAATAAAATTGTGATGTCACAATGAAGTCTAATTCAGCATCAAATATTGTTAAGGACCGTATTACAGGCGATTGCATAAAAACGCTCCCGAGCAAAATTTAGATTCTAGTCGTAGTTTAACTCAAACTTCAATAAATATTGTGATAAAAAGGAAGGCAGCAATACAGCAGATATTACTAAACAACAAGATATATAATGAAGTGTAATATATTTTACCATGAGTATGATGAGAGTAATAAGATTCCAGATAGTTGGCTGGACTTATGCCCAGATGATGAGTCGGATGATACAGGAATTTATGATGTATCGGTTCCAGATAGTTGGCTGGACTTATACACAGATGATGAGTCGGATGATACTGAAATTTATGACGTACCAGTATCGTGGGATGAAGTTCCAGATGGTTGGCTGGACTTATGCCCAGATGATGAGTCGGATGATACCGGAATTTATGATGTATCGGTTCCAGATAGTTGGCTGGACTTATACACAGATGATGAGTCGGATGATACAGAAATTTATGATTTACCAGTGGCAGTATCGTGGGATGAGGAAGTTGATGCAGTAACAAATAGTGATACTGGTAACTGTATGACAAAAATGTCAGATAAAATATTTCATGATGATGATACAAGGAAGATGAAGGGGAACGTTGAACATGAACATAGCTGTCATGAGCAAAATAGTCGAGCAAAACAACTCCATTGTGAAGAGAACCTACCTCATATACAGATTCAAATTAATTCTCTTCAACCTTTAGAAGTAGAAAGTGAAAATAAAAATGCCCCTCAAGACAGATCATCTGTACTGTTTATGAGAAACAAAGCCAAGAAATGCAGACCTTCTGCTAAAAAGCGTCGTCAAGCTAAGGCTAAAAAAACAGATGAAAGTCAAATTCAGACTGTGAAATCAACAAGTCAACCAAAAAATTGTGATAATGATAAAGACAGCAATAAATCTACTGATGTTAGTGCCTCAGATCAAGTGCCATATTCTTTATATATGACATTTGATGATGAGTTCAGTGATTTTACTGAAGATGAGGAGAATGATGAATTTGATGATGAGTTCAGTGATTTTACTGAAGATGAGGAGAATGATGAATTTGATGATGAGTTCAGTGATTTTACTGAAGATGAGAATGATGAATTTTATGATGAGTTCAGTGATTTTACTGAAGATGAGGAGAATGATGAATTTAATGAGAATTGGTCTGATTATACAGATACATTTTGCTCACAATATGATGGCAATTGGTCAGATGTAGTTTCAATTTGCTCACAATTTGAGAAAAATTGGACAGTTTCATTTTGCTCACAATTTGATGAGAATATCAATTGGTCAGATACAATTTCATTTTGTTCACAATTTGATGAAAATTGGTCTGATACAGACTCATGTTGTTCTGAATTTGCTAGTTCATTAAATTTGAGTCTTATTTGCCCCGTTAAACAGCAAGAAGATGAAACATTTTCCAAGCATCTTAAAGACATTAATCGAGCTTGGGGAATTGGGATTAATAAAAGATCATCATCTAGTTCTCTAAATAACAAAGCCAGTAATCCTAAGAAGAATAAGAAGAAGGTATGACATGTATGATATTGATCTTCATTAGTCAACTATTGTGTTATAATGCAATACATAAATTAAAACGACAATCAGGCTTCCTTCTCATTGTTTGAAAGTAATTAAGTTTTTTTTTAATAATTGCCAATACAATGTTAAATTTGATTATATTGTGGACAATCAATTATATATTGATCACCTTCTTTTTAGCATGTTTATATTTACTTGAAAGTAATTATCTAATATCTTTATTTTTTTTCAGGTTCACTTTCCATCAGATGATAAGATTGCTGATGTTTGTTACATGACAACCTGGTTAGATGCTTATAAAGAAGCAAGGAAAGGACCATGGCAACAGTATGCACACGATCATGAACGATTTCAACGACGAATAAAAGATCTGGAGATTATTCTTGCACCAGTACTTTTACCTGAACATAGAAACCAGATTTTAAATTGTGCCATGGATAATTAACATATTGACTGATAATTAACTGACTATATTATTGAAATTGAAACTACAGTCTACAAGTTTTTATGTTGCTCCATTTTCCATCAAATGATAAGATTGCTGACGTTTGTCACATGACAACTGGTTAGTATGTCAATAGAAAAAAGGAAGGGGCAATGGTAACAGTATGCACACGATCATGAACGATTTCAACAACTCTTGAACTGATAAAAGATCTGGAAAATATTCTTGCACCAGTGCTTTTACTTGAACATAGAAAACATATTTTAAGTTGTGCCAATGATAATTAACACAAGTTACTATACATCTTTATTTCTCAAACTGACAGTGCATAGTACATATACGGAAAAAATAAAAAAAGAAATGAACTGATTAAACGATATGGGATTAATAGCCAGGAGAACAGACTGTTTTATTTTTATTATAGCTAATAAATTTACATAGTTTTTGATTGCTTTTAGTTTGCTAGTCTTAAGATTTTTGAATTTGATTATATTTATACATTTTATTAGATGTTTTGGAAGTAGTAATTTACATTTTTCGCTTATATTAGTACATTCAATTCAAATATGTAATGATATTCGTCTCCAATTTGATTCTTCTGATAAAGTTCGCAATAGTGGTTTTCCCTAGGAATATCACTCCATCTTCCCTTTTCGATGGGCAATTTATGATAAATAGTTCTATATTTGCATTCTGTTCATCTAAAATACTAAAATATTCTTTAAATTTATAATCAGTTTTGAAAATTCTATAATTAAATGCTTTTTGGGAATTATGGACTGACGAATTGCAGGCGTGTAAAAACTGGTCTAACAGTAACAATCTTTGTTTTAACCACTTGATGCTTTTCAAAGTTTGCATTTGCCATAAAATTTATATTAGAAAAACCAGTTTCGCTTAATATTTTTTCCTAAAATTTTTTATCCATTTAATATCAAAATTTTATTGTGAATACAAATGGTGTGATAAACTATACATAATCAAGGATTTATATAAATCCTTGACATAATGTATGATATTTTGGATTGTTTTCCACAAATAATTTTTTGCCCAAAGGATATAATTCTGTGTTTGATTTTGACTAAGTACTGACCATGTACTTTTAGTGAATTGTGCAATATATATTGTAAATATATGCAGTTTATTCTAAAATAAAATTCTTTATGTTTTTAGAGGACTCAACTGTTAAAAGGGAGATCATTCAAACTGATCGTTAGAATACTAGATTTCTTATGCAATAGCTTGAATACATTAGTTAGCAATTTAAATTTTTAAATTAAGCACAAGAAATTTTACTTAGTAATAGAAATACCTTATTTTGAATATCGGGTTTCAGAAAATAAATTTTAATTGGTTTATTTATTACATCAACCAATCAGGAGGCTGGATTACGCTCATTACAGCATTGTTTTAAGAAAACTTTGGCCAAAGGTCACGTTTGTTGTGACTCTGATGAAATTTTCCCACCACCACCCCAACATAGCCACCTGCATCAATCCCTTTTTTATTTTTATTTTTGTCTCGGGGAGTGGCCGTTTTTAAGTGCCAACCCTTTTTTGTCTCGGGGAGTATTGTTCATTTCACAGGGAGTATTGTTCATTTCACAGGGAGTGAAGGACATAAATTTAGTAAAAAATGTAGATATTGCATGTTTCATATTTTTGTTGCACTCCCTGATCTTTACATTGTATTGTTTCACATTATTAAAACTTATTCGTCATTTTGAATAAATGACATTTATGGGATATATATTGAGTGTTATTCTACCTCCCATATCCAAAAAATCAAGCGTCTTAGTTGCACTTGTGGTACAGAGAATAGTGTAGAAAGTTTCAGGTTTTCTTCTCTACAGATTTGGGTATCACAATTTATCTGCTATGTCATGTGGTGTGGACATTTCTTTCCGAAGTAAAACATAAATACATATGTATATGTCATCGGTGCTTTTATCTGAACACAGAAACCAGATTTACAGATTTTAAGTTGTTCCATATTTAATTAACACATAGTTTTATGAAGTTAATGTCCAAAAACTTTTAGTAAATTGTGCAATATTTCTCATATAAATATATATATATATTCTATTTAAGAAATGAAAGTTTATTAATAAAATTGTTGTTGGATATTATTGTTATAATGTATTAAGAGCTCTGAGTTCAGCTTAATTTTAATGATTGTTTTAACTGTTTTGTATTTTAAGATTTTCCGACACTAATTGTTGGTTTTACAGTTGCAAATTTTGTTTAACTAGTGATGTTTATGGACCAAGGTAAATATATATTTGTGACAGTAAAACCAAGATCGATGTTGGCAAAGCTTCATTTGCAATATAGTTATCTCAATTTCTATGCGATGCAGCAAAAATATGTTGATTGAGTTATTGAATTTGTCTAAAATTGACATAAACTTACATTTTGTGAAATGTATTCGACATCTTCAGAACACAAGTGTCATAGTAAAAACGTTGGTTAGGGGTTTATTGCCACTTTCAACTATATTTCAGTTATATCATGGCTGTCTGTTTTATTGGTGGAGGAAACCAGAGAAAACCACTGACCTGCTGCAAGTTACTGACAAACTTTATCACATAATGTTGTATCCATAGCAAACAGCATGAGTGGGATTCAAACTCACGTTAGTCGTGATAAGTACTGATTGCATAGTTAGTTGTAAATCCAGCTATCGTGTGATCACTGCCACAACCACCCCCTTAAAGACGTGACGTTATGTTGCTTCCAGAGTAAAATGTATATATGATGTTCTGTTTATTCTTCAAAAGTGAATTAAATCACATGAAAACTAGTTCTTGATATGAGCATTGCTCCAATATTCTATTGTATTTTAAAACTTAAGACAGTTTATTCAAACCCTTACATGTAGTTACATGTAGCTCTAGCTAAAGGTGTAAAAACTACTGGTAACTTAAAATAGCAATAGTTATCAATACAACAGGTTCCATGGCAACATCAACACCTCCACACCAAAGAAGAGTTTGAAGCTACCAAAAGGGTAATCGAAATCCGTGGATCGAAGGACAAACAGCACAATGGCCAAAAGAACAACTATCTACAAAACATACACAGAAAACTAAAGATTGAGTAACACAAACCCCACTAAAAACCAGAGGTGGACTCGGGTGTGATGGAAGGGTAAGAAGTTCCTGCTCCACTAGTGACACCCGTCGTGTTGCTCCAGTTACAAACCCTGTGATAAATCATGAATGAGAAAAGGACCGGGAACTGCTTACGACAGATGGAATATATCCATGGTCATTTGTGACACAGATATTTCGTAACATTAACCTAGTCATGTTGTCGACCATAAAACTTTTGAAGTGATGACTACAAACCTTTGGTTCAGTAGCAACCCCCTATCAAGGAAATCCTGATATGAGCCACAAGCTCTGAAATATCGTATCAACTGAGAGATATATACTCCATATGTAGGTGCTGCTAGAAATTTGTTGCATATAAATGGAAAGTTCACATTTGGAAAATTGAAATCACTTCTTTTGTTGAAAAGTTGGTTATTAACTGACCCTCACTGTCAATTTCGAGGTGTAGGTCAAGGTATGAAGCAGACCTGGTATTTGTGGTACCCTTAATTTCAAGCTCAGTGTAGATAATGTTAAGGTCACCAGCCATAACATGGCCAGCCAGATTATATCCAAATGGGGAACTTGCACAGGTGCAATTGGGAGAAAAGTTTGAAAATACCAAAGAGGTCAATCGACGGACAAACAAAACAATCGACAAAAGAAAAAGGACAAAACACTACACAGAAAACTAAAGATTAAGCAACACGTTCCCCACAAAAAAAAGGGGGTGTACTCGACTGCTTCAGAAAGTGTTAGGGTTATGGTGTTTAATGCCACATTCAACAATATTTCAGTTATATCGAATCAATCATTTTTATTAGTGGAGAAAACCATCGACCTGTCGCAAGTCACGGACAAACTCTTATCACATAATGTTGTAGTTAGTACACCTCGCCATAAGGGATTCGAACTCACGTTTGTGGTGATGGGCACTGATTGCATAGGTAGTTGTAAATCTAACTACCATATGATTATGCTGACGGTCCCACTTCAGAAAGGTAATCCGTTTTTGCTACATTAGTGACACCCGCAATGTTACTGTTAAATGATACGAACATCATTTGATATGGAATCCATGTTGGACACTAGTATATGTAAATAAATACAAAATATATTAATAAAGCATGAACTACCCTACAAAACAAATGGATGAACTAATCATCGTTTTGCACGAAAATTGAGCTGTTCGTCACAACACAAAACGTGAAGACATATAAAAACCAGAGGCCAACTCAGGTTTTCTGGAAGGGTAAGCAGTTCTGGCTCCACTAGTAACTCCCATTATGAAATGGGTACAGACTAAAGATATTTACTGACAACTTTAATAGGATCAGTTACCAGTACAACATATAAAAAAAACATCAACAATAGAGAATATCATATAAATTGAGTCTAATTTACATAGACTGGTAACTTTAACAGTGGCCCTTGAGTTTGCCAGTCCAAATACAATATATTGCACAGTGACTCCCCTATTACTTTTACATATTAAAATATAGTATAAACAAAAAGCAAGCAAAAACGACATATAGAGAGAAAAAACAACTTTCTACAAAGTAACTTTTCTTGCTGATTTTTACAAACTATCACATTGATTCATCATTCTTTTAAAAAAAATTTAATAGAATGCAATTAATTGACCATCAATACATATTTAAAGATAGTTAAATTGTCCAAAAGTACTTCAATAAGTTATACAATTTGTCAAATAAGCCCATGGCTGTTATCAAAATCAAAATGTGTTTTTGAAATATTCTTTTATTGCACAAAGCCAATGCAGATAACCGATACCTATATGAAATTGTAAGCATGAACACAGTTCTAAACATTGCCAAAACGTATTGAAGAGTTACTTAATTTTTTATTAAAAATCCAAATATTAAAACAGGCCCTACGGAATTATTCTAAACATATTGTAATACTGTAAAAAGAGCTTCCTATTCTCAAGTGCAATAGAAAAACATCGATATTTTTTTTTTATTAATTCTTTATACTTTGATTAAGTTTTTAAAACTTCATTTTCTTTAACTTAATGGACATTGCACATATTATGCAAGTATATCCTTCAAATATTGTTTAACGTCAAATCTGCAAATTCTTATATGCTATTAAGGTTTTAAACAAAGCAAAAAAGTTACAGTTAACGGGTAAGATATAAGAAATTATTAAAACATTAGAGAATGTTTTCCTGAGAATCTTAAAAGATGAGAAACTTGGATTCATCTTTTTATCTTTATAAATACAGAAACATTTGTCCACAAAAGTCGCCAGCCATTAATAGCATTTAGTGTTAACAGTTGTATCATCATTGCCTGAATATGGACAAATTATTTGGATACTGGTGATGGTTCTCAGACTCAAATCAGGCGTGTAGCAACCCGTACGCAAAAACGCAATTGCGTACACATCGAAAATTTTGACAAAAATGAAAACATGGTAAATCTAGGACGTAAGGTAGAATAAAACTAAATTAATAAACTAAATCAAATTCAAACAAATACAAATATGTTAATAATTACTTAATGTATGGTGGTCTTAGGTATTTTCGATAGGTTAAAAGAAAATGGTGTAAAAAATTGTCAAATATATCAAATAGAACAGTGTGTGTTATGTAAGTGCAATGCCGATCGATGGTCGTGCACATGTTTTAGGAATGGGGTTTGGGGTGGGGGATTTGTTGTTAAGGTATGCTTTTTTTTTTTTTTTGCTTGAGCAAACAACCTAATCGTATTCCAAATCAAGCTTAACCCACTACACATTTGACAAAATAAAATTTCTAGTCAACTACATATTTATTTGTATTGCTCTACTTAATATTTTATTTCTCAAAATTTATGTTCAAAAGTTGACTTGTTGCTCATGAAAATTGGGTTTCCAGTGGAATCATTTTTAGTGCCAGGAAATTGCGAGAATGCAGGATTTTGCACCATTTACCCCAGACCCCCTGCCATGACCCTCCACCAAACTCTTAAACAGATTTGAGTACACTTCATTTTGGGGTGGCTATGCCCCTGCAAATCCACAGAGCTGTTCAGCATGTCCCCAGGTGGTGGATAGGGGGATCCCTATCAATAGCAGGTTGTCAGGTTATAACATGGAAAGCCTGACCATCGACCATAGTGAATGTAGCTACTGTAGAATTTGAAAAATAGTAGGCACAAAAGACTAAATTGTTTGTCCCTACACAATTCTACATACATTTTCTGTGGTTGACCCATCCCTTTCATTATTTCTATGTAGTTTTTATATATTATTGAATTTGTTCTCGTCCTGAATATAAATGAAATACTGCTCGATGGACGTTAAGCAATAATCGATCAAGCAATCCATTAAACAAATTATGCATACAAATTTAAAAACAGGACAGAAAATATGAATCGACAATAAACACATAATCCAAGCCATCATGGTCATCATACATATTTTATTTCATTTTAACAACATATGGAGCTAGCAGTTCATGATAAATATAATCCAAGTCATTGTAAATATGTTATTTCATTTCAACAACATATGAAGGTAGGAGTTCATGATAAACATAATCAAAGTCATCGTAAATATTTTATTTCATTTTAACAACATGTGGAGCTAGCAATTCATGATAAACATAATCCAAGTCATCGTATATATTCTATTTCATTTTAACAACATGTGGAGCTAGCAGTTCATGATAAACATAATCAAAGTCATCGTATATATTCTATTTCATTTTAACAACATGTGGAGCTAGCAGTTCATGATAAACATAATCCAAGTCATCGTAAATATTTGATTTCATTTTAACAACATGTGGAGCTAGCAGTTCATGAAAAACATACCGGTAATCAATGCCATTGTAAATATTTTATTTCATTTTAACAACATGTGGAGCTAGCAGTTCATGATAAACATAATCAAAGTCATCGTAAATATGTTATTTCATGTTAACAACATGTGGAGCTAGGAGTTCATGATAAACATAATCAAAATCATTGTAAATATGTTATTTCATTTTAACAACATGTGGAGCTAGGAGTTCAGGATCAATCAATGATTTTTCTAATGGTATTTCAAAGTTATATTCATGAGTTTGTTGACGTCGTGGTAAACCACGTTTACTTCTTTGTGGTATTGGCAACTCTGAGTGATGTGCTGGTAGAGGTTCTGTGAAAAAGTATGGATGTAATAAAGCGTCTTTAGCTGAGATGCGTTGTTTTGATGGATAAACTAAAACTTTCTTCAGGAGATCTAATGCCTCTGGAGATGCATCAGGAACAATTTCTTCAAAAGGAATGGGTTTATTTTCTGGGAATGTTATCTTGTTGTAATCTGGCAATTCTGATATACCCTGAAATTCAAATGATAATCAAGAAATGAACATTTTTGTATATAATTAATTCATAGTTGGATGAAAAGCTTAGAGAAGCCGTTAACCAAAGGACAGACAATGTCCAAAAGAAAAAGGATGAAGGACAAACAATGATCTACAACACAATAATAGAATATGTAAAGAGTTCTTAAAATACTTACAATGTAGTAGTATACACATTTTTCTCTCTCTCACAATGTGTTCTATTTAACAGTCAAATCTTTTTCATCTTAAACTCTTTCAACTGCATCGGGCAGTGTAACTATTACCATGCTCACCTTGAGTGGTACATCATGAGTTCGAACCCCAATCAGGTCAATCCAAAGACTATAAAATCAGTATTTACTACTTCTTCACTGGTGATGATTTTTTTATTTTTGGTGTTTAATGCCACTTTCAACAATATTTCAGCTATATCATGGCGACCAGTTTTAGTGGTGGAGGAAGCCGGAGTACCCAAAGAGAACCACTGACCATGGACAAGCAACTGGTAAACTTTATCACTTGTGGCTGCGAGTCGAGTGCACCCTTCTTTGTAATTTACAAAGCCGGGTGCGAACCCACGCCGTATTGGTGGTAGGCTTGTATGAGTTGTTAGATCCAATGACTTAACTCATTGAGCCACCCGAGCCCCACTTCTTCACTGAGCAGGCAGCATTAAGGAGTAAGACTCCCAAGAGCAAAGACCGGTTGGTTGGTTGGTTCGGAATCATGCTAATTTGTGGAGCGATGTGTCTACATAGTTTCAGGTTTCACTGTATTTAATAAGTTTTTATACATAATGATAATACTTACCGGCCATATCTTTTCATTAGGAGTGCCTAACACTCTAAGAACACAACACAATTGCTCGATGTCATTTTCACCCTGAAATAACAACATTACATTTAATTTGTACATTTATAAAACAACTAATGAAACATATCAGTGGCATAGGTGTTATTAAAATCTTAAACATACATTTTGTATAATATATTTAAGAATGAGAGAGTTATGGTGTTTCACGCCACTTCCAACAATATTCCAGCTATAATGTGGCATTCAGTTTTTTGGTGGAGGAAACAGGAGTACCCTGAGAAAACCACTGACCTGTCGCAAGTCACTGACAATGTATTTAAGAAATAATTCATGGAAGCCATGTGTTGCGAGTTTTAACATGGATTGACAGGATTTTGTTTTATACCGAGCGGCATTGCATCAAGATCATCACCTTATTTTGTTAAGTTTGGAGTAGCCCTAACCTTTTACGTCTATAAGTTTGAGTGAACAAATCAATTGGTCAATGATATCTTATCTATTATCAATATCTACGATTACTGGTTAGGTTTTAGGTTTTATGGTGTTTAACACCACTTTCAACAAGATTTCAGTTATATCGTTGCGGTCAGTTTTATTGGTGCAGGAAACCATAGTACCCGGAGAAAACCATCGACTTGTCGCAAGTCACTGACAAATTTTAACACATAATGTTGTACACCTCGCCCACAACATCAGTGGTGATAGGCACTGATTGCATAGGTAGTTGTAAATCCAACTACCAAATGATCACGGCCCCTATCTACGATTATGGTGCCACTCCACTATAAACAATACAACAAGAATTGTAAACCTTTTTTCCAATTGAATGGCAATTTAGAATGCTGGAATGCTATTGGAAAATATTGGCTTAAAAATATGATAATAAAATTGGCTCAGATTGTACATATTTTCTATGTCATTGATACAAGTAATAAAGTTGGCTCAGTATTTTCTATGTCATTGATACCAGTAACAGATTTGGCTTAGAGTATTTTCTATGTCATTGATACCAGTAACAGATTTAGCTTAGAATATTTTCCATGTCATTGATACCAGTAACAGATTTGGATCAGAGTATTTTCTATGTCCTTGCTCCAGCTACATGGTCATGAGTAGTTTACATATACATTCTTCATTTTCAGTAAACCTTTTTATCAGTCAATTTATGCCGATTATGCATATTTTGAAGAAAAAAAGTCACTTTAAAATCTTCTGCTCAGAAAATGTGAGCTGAAATGATCTTTGGTTGGCCCACTTTTAATATTATATGTGACACCCCCACCCTCCATACTTCTTCAAAAATGGCTGCCATTACTATTATTAGAAATTTCTTTAAATGGCAATTGGAAAAAAGAATTAGTTGAATTTTTTCTTTAAAAAATGTGTTTGTGTATTAAATGTAAGTAAGCTCTGGAAGATCCTGGACTTCTGAGATTATATGCAAAGGGAAAAATAGATTTAATAAAAAAGAAAAAAAATGATTGCAATTAAAATGGGGTTGATATATTGTAAGGTGTATTCCTAAAGCATAATGCATAAAACGAGCACCGCCCACAGGTGCTGGATGCTTGACTTTTCCGTATCTGATATTAAACTGCAAGCAATTTACATAATTATTGAGAAATTACATTTTTTTAAGAAATTCTAAGTCAAAAATGGGGAATAACTCAAATAAAATGCTGGATGGAGTTATCTTCTCTTGTCAGCAGATTGGGGTCAACACTTTCTACAAGTGTATTGAGTTTCAAGTTAATATCTTTGATAGTTATTGAGAAATTTTAATTTTACTAAAAAAATATCCCAAATTTCTATGTACTATGTTGAAACAAGCACAGATAACTCTGGATATACAAATCACAGGGTCACCTGCCTTATTGTAATGGGTTCCACATTTGATAGTGAACAGGTATGTTGAGTATCATTTCAATGCCTATCATAATTATTGAGAAATTGTATTTTTTAAAGAAATTCTAAGTCAAAAATGGGGAATAACTCAAATAAAATGCTGGATGGAGTTGTCTTCTCTTGTCAACAGATTGGGGTCAACACTTTCTACAGGTGTATTGAGTTTCAAGTTAATAGCTTTGATAGTTATTGAGAAATTTTAATTATACTAAAAAAATATCCCTAATTTCTATGTACTATGTTGAAAAAAGGGCAGATAACACATCACAGGGTCATCTGCCTTGTTGTAATTGGTTCCTCTTTTGATAGTAAACAAGTATTCTAAGTTTCAAATGGATACCTTTGATAGTTTTTGAAAAATGGACTCTGACAAAAAACTTAACCGACCCAGACGCTGACACCGGAGTGACGACAATAGCTTGACTTTTTTTCTTCGAAAAGTCGAGCTAAAAATGGGTATGGTAGTCACTTTTTTTCTTCACATGGTGATAAATTAAAGGTTGTATTTGATAGAAAAACATATGTCTCATCATTCCCCCTCCAATCATTTTGATGAAATGTTTTACATTAAAAAGACATAATTTTGATGAAATAAAAAAAAAAAAAATTTTGATGAAATATAGGGGCAATAACTAATGAAAAAAATATTGTAAAATCAAAATGGCTGTAACGACGTGTATTTCTCCATATGGTAATAAACAATCATGCAAAATGTGACAGACAGACTGGACAGAAAAAAATATATCTCTAACTTACAGGAAACAAAGGAGAATTGTTGAGCAGTTCACCAAATATACAACCAACAGCCCTGCAAAATACAATGAATAATAATATTGTAATAATAATTAACAAATGTACAAATTATGGTTAGGGTTATGGTGTTTAGCGCCACTTTCAACAATATTTCAGTCATATCGTGGCGGTCAAATTTATTGGTGGAGGAAACTGGAGTATGTACAAAGGTATGTTACAAAAACATGTTAAGTAAAATAAACGAAACTGTCAAAATATCATCTCTCTGACATGAAAAATGTACTCTGGTCTAAAGTACTCATTTAGCTGATTTCGGCTATCCTGTTTAAGCCATTAGGCTTTCCAATCTTTCAATGTTGAGCGTACCTGATGGAGGTTTTTCTAGAAACATATGCGCTACACGATATCTACATTTTATTACATTTTTCTGGCAGTGAAGTGCTAATCAGACGTCTAGATTTAGGTACATATGTGTAAGTGTCCATTTTAAAACCATCATTATTTATTTCAATCATACACCATTTTGCTGTTTGAATATACTTCCTGGTGTGTAATTCTCAGTCTGCATATCTAGTACCTGATATATTGGTATAATATGAATAAAAAAATGTGGTAAAAATCTATTTCATTGAGAAAGCTAAAATTATGTTATTTGTAAATGAAATTATATTTCTATGTTACTTTAGTATTGTAATTCAAATACTTGGAAGCCTTGGTCAAATGATATAGGCTAACAGGCAGAAAAAGACATTCAAGAAATAGAAAATAAAATAATTAAACTTACCACAAGTCAACCCCTTCATCATATTTTCTGGCTCCATACAACAGTTCTGGTGCCCTGTACCATCTGCAACAAAAAGTGTACCAGTGAGTGCAACCTACTAGCTATTTAAAATATTGAGCGAGTGATATGTAGTTTAATGCCAACTCAGCACCTTTTCAGCTATATCATGGCGAGAACAAGTTAATTTTCAATGAGATGATGATGAAATCCACTTTGTACTAGACTAACATGCTTAGTTGGATCTTTATAGTGCTAGATCACTGAAGCAAAAGTCCACGGATAGACATGTCGCCCCACACAGACACATTAGCCTAATTCCCCTTTAATGCTGCATGCTTAGCTGAGAAGCAACAAATACCAATTTTATAGTCTTTGGTTAAAGGGGAATTTGCGGTAGTGCCTACCGCCAAAATTTTATATGAACAGCATATTTATGAAACTGTATGTCACATGACCAATGTGACCAAGGTCACATACCTCAGAAATTTGAAATGATCTTTGTAGGTTTTAGACTGATGAAGAATATTATTTTTAATAAGACTAAAAGTTTTGTAGGGAGGAACACTAGTGACCATGCCTGTCAAATATTTTGCACCAAAAGTAATAATGAAACTGTGGATCATTGATTTTTCCTCCTTGAGATGACCGTGGCCAAAATAATGAAGAAACTGAATGTTTGCTCCACCCACAGCTATTTATACCCACGCTCCCGGTTTAAACACCATACCCCCTAACTCTTACCTTGTAGCAACTTGATGGCTATACTGTCTGTTTCCTACATTCTGAAACACTCTAGCTAAACCAAAATCTGCAATCTTCAAATGTCCTGTAGAACTGATCAATAAATTAGCTGGTTTCAAATCCTGAAATGTTTAAAAAAGAAATTAGTCATCAATATTTTGATTGATTCATTGATTGGTTGTTGTATAATGCCAACATTAGCAGTATTTCAGCTACATCATGGCATCAATGTTTTGGTGCTTGACACATAGTCAATAAATCTAATTAGCATTTTCTACAGGCTAGTAGTGGTTACACAGCTTTTAATGTTAAAAAAGGATCTACGGATGACCATGGATATGTTCCGTTTGTCGAAATCACAATCCAGTCCTTTACTCACTCATGACTTATCACCTGGTTTGTGTTGCTCAATCTTTAGTTTTCTGTGTAGTGTTTTGTAGATCATTCTTTGTCATTTTGCCCATTTATTGTCTGTCCTTTGATTTACAGCTTCTGATTATCCCTTTGGTACCTTCAAACTCTTCTTGGTAGTCAAGATATGTAACGATTACACCACTATGATGTGTTTACAAGTTTAGGATATTCACTCAATTTTGATACCTCTGTATCTTGAAAATGGTAAGAGCTATTTAAAATCTGTTGCTATGGTAAGAGCTATTTAAAATCTGTTGCTATATTAAACCAAGAGAAACTCTCAACACAATCAATTCAAAGGAAAAAATACATTAAAATTTTCTTACCCTATGCATAATATTATTTTCATGACAAAATGCCACCCCCTTCAGAAGCATTAGCATATAGGATTTGACTTGTGCCTCTGTTATGGGTCTATCTGAGTTGCGTATGACCTCTGATAAATCTGACAGCATATACTCAAAAACTAAAACCAGACTACTTCCATGTGGAAAAACTTCACGTAACTTTACAACCTGTAAAAAAAACACATATACCAATAAACAATATTACATTTATTTTCCCTCAGATTCACAAGAACAAATAAAAATATACAGTTAAACCTGTATTAAGAGGTCACCCTTGGAACAAAGAAAGAGTGGCCTTACAAGACAGGTGACCCCTTAAAAGAGGTTCAATTCATATGAAATTTTCTATGGCAGGAGAAGAAAAAGATGATGTTTTAATACAAGTGACTGCTTAATAGAGGTGACCACATGGACAGGGTTGACTGTATACCTGTAATACATGTTGGTATTTACAATGAAGCAACTTAAAACAAAAATTAGACGGTCTCAGGAGCCTATAATCACTCACCTGGTTTTCAATTTGACTTCTTAGTTTTCTAGAAAAAAATCAGTAGATTTTTTGTTTCTTGCCATATAAAATTTCTGCTAATAGTAATGGCAAACATCTTCAATGGTAGATAAAGGAGGGGGCTTCATCACGTGCACACAAGTGTGTCTTTGTGAAATAACATATTGATGTGATTTTTTGTGTTTCGTCATATTTTATTGTATAAATGTTTGCATTGTCGTAAATTCAAAATACGAACGAATGATGTGGTGTCAGTAATTCTATGTCATATACCATTAATTGAACAAAGTATATTCAGATGATAGTTAAAAAGATTCTACATACTGGCACATTATATTACTATTATATATCTAGTAATTATGTTTTTTCTCATTATTGTCTCCCTTGGAACACATTATCTCTAAAATCCAATACAATGTATTATATTATAGGTACTAATAATATTAAATTTATGACTACATGCAATATCTCTACTTTCTCTGTAAAAGGTTCATGTATTGAACTTTCATTAATAAAGAATCTATGTCTTATATATATGGAAATATTGTAGCATAGCTTGTGAAATACAGTTAAACCTGCCATGCGGTCACCTCTATTAAGCAGTCACCTGTATTAAAAGGTCACCTTGTTCTTGTCCTCTCGTAGAACATTTCATATGAATTGAACCTCTTTTAAGAGGTCACCTGTCCTATAAGACCACTTTGTCTTTGTCTCAAAGGTGACCTCTTAATACAGGTTTGACTGTATATATACATTGGTGAACATTTTTTCAGCAATTCCAATTGACAGTACACCGACTGCAATCTATAGTACACCACCAGCAATATCCAGTGTACAGGAATAGACAGTGCCTATTACAGGGTTAAACTAATAAAACAAATGTATCTATATTTGTGTGTCAAATGAAATGGTTCCCATCTTTTGTTTTACTCAATTCTACGATTGTGATATTGGATTTTGGAATTGTTCCGACAGTGTGGTATTTTTTGTTTTCTTTTTATTTCATTAAATCGACAAGTTTTAAAAAAAAGAAAAATACTTACATATGGATTATCCTCTATTTCTTGCAAAGCTTTAATTTCCCTGAAAAATGAAGATCAAACTTAACTAACAGGTAAATAATCAAGGATATAAATCAACTATCAATTTAAACTAGGAAAGCAGTTGTATATAAAGATAGATAAGAGAGTGAGTGATTGTTGTTTAGCACCAGATGAGCAGGTCAAACCAAAGACTATAAAATTTGTATTAGTTGCTTCTCCGCTAAGTATGCAGCATTAAGGAGAAAGAGCAAAGACGTGTCTGAGTGGGGCAACATGTCTATCCGTGGACTGTTGTTTCAGTAAGCTGGTACTATAAAAATCCAACTATGCTTGTTGGTCTAGTACAAAGGGGACCTCATCAACATTATCTCATTGAAAATTAACTTGTTCTCACCATGATATAGCTGAAAAATTGTTGAGTTGGTAATAAACAACAATTACTCACTCACCCCCAAATGAGCAATTTTTCATCTATATCATGGAAAGAATAGGTTACATTCAATGAGATGATGATGAGGTCCGCTTTGTACCAAACAAAACATGCTTAGTTGGATTCTTATACTGCTAGCTCACTGAAACAACAGTCCATGGTATAAACACACAATAGAAAATCTGCAGTTTCACTTCCACTCAAAAATATGATAAACAATCACATAAATGAAGGACAACATAAACATAGAAATTACATTAGCTGGGTCTATGAATGTTCTTAGTTAACTAACTACATCTTTGTACTACCTAAAAAGGTAGAATGTGTTAGTTTAATTTATTTGTATATATAATTCGATCACTTTATAAACATGTTTCTTTTATTTTTAAGGTTCTTAATATAAATTTTACATGCCATGATGTAGATAAAATACTGCTAAAGTTGGTGTACAACACAAAGCAATCAATCAATCAACCTGTTGGTTTAAGACTATCACTCTTAGATAAAATCCTAACACATCTAAAGAAATAAATGGTCTTCATGAGAGATCAGAATAAATATTTCATCAATTGAAAACATTGAATATAACTGATTATTTTCCCTTGCCAAAATCGTAGCAGAGTTATTGCTATTATAGTACAAAAGTTGTAGGGTTACATCTCCCATTCAGATGGGCCCTGTATGTGCTGCATTCTTGTAAAGAAAACAAGGACCAACATAAAAAATACATTTGTAATAGAATTAACATAGAATGAAATATTGATGTCCTGATTTGAAATGTTCTAAGTAATTTTACTTTGAGGTACCTTAATGCTGTATGAGGGATTCCATCTTCTAGTTTCCTTAGTGGTACTTTCTTCAATGCAACAACTTCACCACTCTGAAAAAAAAAAGTATCAAATACTTAAATATTTTACAATAAGACAAAATGTAGTATGTTGATTACTAAAATCTACATAAAATGTACACAGTATTGCTTTAAAACATTGTTTATTGTAATACTTTTATTCAAGTGTTACCATACTAAACATTTAAATCCAGAAAAAGTATATATGTGCATCTCCATGTTGTGGGAATCGTGCATACCAATAAAATCGTAGATATCAAATTTAGTGTGCACGACGCATTTCTGAAATAACCTTCATCAGGTAACTGGTATGCTCTAAGCCAAAAGATTGAAAAGCCAAATAATTTTAAAGTATTTGGGAGTTTGAAAACCAAAGGGACTAAACAGGATAACCAAAATCAGCTAAGGATACCTATTCATGAATGAGAAAGTTATCTAACTTAAACTACAGGAGTTGATTAAAAATCACAAGATTTTCATTTCTCAATATGGGTTAGGGTTATGGTGTTTAATGCCACTTACAACAATATTTCAGTCATATCATGGAGGTCAGTTTTATTGGTGGAGAAAACCTGAGAAAACCACCGACCTGCTGCAATTCACTGACAAATTTTATCACATAATGTTGTATTGAATTTCTCAATATGAAAAATTGAAAAAAATGGTGATTTAAATCAGAAAACAATTTTTCAACCTGGAAAAAAATTATATACATGTATCGGGTTTTTGATAGACATTAAACAGGTCTGTGTTCCAACATATATCTTAGTAACAACTATGCAATAAACATGATAATTAGTCAACGTCAACAATAGCGTCACATTCATAGATATTGCACAATATTAATCAAAACAATACATTTTGTACATGCTGTTGTGGAAATCAAGCAAGTCATATAAGAAAGTCAAATGCTATAACCTACAGGTTAAAAATAATTTGAGTTCCTGTAGGTGATTGTTGTTTAATGCCATGTGAGCAATTTTTCAGCCATATCATGGTGAGAACAAGTTTCATTTCAATGAGATGACGATGAAGTTCTCTTTGTACTAGACCAACATACTTAATTGGATTTTCACAGCACTTGCTTATTAAAACAACAGTCTGTGGATAGATCTGTCGCTCCACTCTCAAACATTATTCTGATTCAGAGCCAACCAGTCATAACTATTTCTCCTTAATACTGCATGTTTAGCAGAGAAGCAGCAAATACCAATTTTATAGTCTTGGTTTGACCTCACCGGGGCTCAAACCCACAATCTATTGCACAACCATTGATTACACCACTGATGCAGTTGTTAAGAACAGAAGTAGAAATCTCCAAGCTAAATGTGATGTACAGCAATCTTTAACAATTACCTCAATATGTTTTGCTTTTAAAACTATACCATGAGCCCCTTCACCAATTCTTCCTAATATAGTGTACTGGTCCATAATCTGCAAAAAAAAAATGAAAAAAAGATTCAGTTGCATTATAATTATCATTACTCTCTTAACTCTTTATTCTCTAACAGGCTATAATTGTCAATATATATAACTAGTTCTTCAGTAATGTGAAAAATGACAGCAGGGTCATTTTTTGTTAAATTTATTAATAAATATGTATGATATTAAAATCTTTGTGTGTTTTTTATGATGTCTATTCACAAAACAATCTCAAGGTTTTCTAACACCTACAGCAAAACTTGAAGTCTCTGAACAGGTAATTATCATCATTTTTTTTATTGAAAGATGTGACATTTTTTTCCAGGTAAGTTATGAATGATTTACTATATTTATGGCTTCTTGTTACAATATTTTTTTTTATTATAATTCTAAAGTTTATTAGTGTGGAAAATCATCAGTATCTATGATTGGATTGCAGAATTAAAGTTATAGTCACAAAATGGTGTCAAAAAATGGAATTATGTTCGTATCACATGGTGTCCTTTTTAAGGGTTAAACGGTTATCCTACCAGAAAGAGAAATGTATTTTCTATTCGCGTTATTATTGTTTTGTCTCATCACAGATTATGTTTTCGAAACGAAGTAATAAACATAATGCAGGTTATTGACACGAATTCTTAAATTTTTATGCTTTAAGGTCAGGATAAAACTTGGTGTCCAGTTCGTTACGAACGTGAAACGATGCGGTCTGTACACACTGAATTTGTTCCGATAAAAATGCATTATTCTGGAAATCCCCCTTCTACGTGTTTATTTAAAAATAGCGTAATTTGCATAATAGGTGTCGCTTTTGTGTGTGATAAGATGGCAACGACCATCGTGTCTCTGGCCTGCAGACGTCGTTACGAACGTAATAGTAATACATGTAGTAATAGCTTTACTGGTTGTTTCTCTTAAATTCTAATGAACATGGGTGTCTTTTCGCAGAATTATTAAGTAGATATGACAATTTAATGAACGATTACAGAGAAAAAACGAAATTTCAGTACACTAATTGTGAGAAACTGTACTTCGAGTTGCGTTGACCTTTTAGTGTTTACCGTGTCTCATGATACGAACAAAATAAAAATATTGTTCCGCAGTCTGTAAATTTATTAAGTAGGATTATATCTGTTTGCAATGTGCAATGTTTTAGATTTAAAGTTAAAAGATTTAACATGGTGCTGAAACATTTTTATTTGACATTTTCATTTTCTTCCAAGTCTTCTAATATTAATATGATATCATTCAAATGTTTTGAATTTTATGTAAGTAACGGTGTCCCATAATATTGTTGGAAAAATATCAACATAAAGACATAATATAAGGGCAAGTATTTGTGATTCATAAGGTCTGTTGTTAAGCAATTGCAGTGTGTATCCTAAAGGAATCAACTCAACTGGATCGCAAGGAAAAATAATCTCCATGGACACAATGTTACGTACATAATCTGCACGAATACTGGTGCTTTTAATGTAGGGTGATATAAAATGAATGACACCTTTATCTTCAAAACATTTTTTTTGGATGTGGTGATACTTAGGCCTTTTAAAAACACAAAACCTTTCACATTATTCAGTTGTTTATTATTTAAGTCTCAAGTCACACATACAATTCCATGATTGAAGAACTGGTTATATGTTTATTACAATATTTCAAAGCATGTACATGTACAGTACACAATAACATGGTCCTGAATATAGCTGAAATACTACTCATTGAACATAATACAGGGTTATGGTTATGGTGTTTAATGCTACTTTCAACAATATTTCAGTTATTTCGTGGCAGTCAGTTTTATTGGTGGAGGAAACCGGAGTATCCAAAGAAAACCACCAACCTGTCACAAGTTACTGAAAAATTTATTACATAATGTTGTATCGAGTACATCGTGCCACGTCATGAAATAATCAATCCATCACAGTAACAAACATGAAGAGACATTTGAGTATATCTCTCAGATGCACTTTAGAAATTTGACACAACATTAGTTTTAATTTCCCATCGTTTCAACAGATTATAAACTCTGTGATACAGAGCAAGCCATAAGAACTATTTATAACGAACAATGAATAACAGAATTGGTAAAAATATGGATCATCTCAAAATCATTTTGTGTTTGCATGGTACTTTGCCAATTTCACATGGTCTTGAAATAGAGGGAGGGGGAATGAACAGTCACTACCAGTTCAGCTTTGTTAGAATTTTTATGAAAGCATAAGAAAAAATATATGTATCTGTGAACTGCAACCTTAGTCTTAAATTTTAGGCTTAAATAACCTTTACATAAAACAACTAGCAAATGTAATTCTACTTTTCACTTTCAACGATATATATGGTATCACCTTGTGTTGTTAAATACACTTTTAACACAATATTAAGGCATTGCTTGGCTAAATTTGTAAAACTACCAACTAGAAAATCTACGTTTGTTGTCAGGAAAGCATTTGTATAGTAAATTAGACTTCTATTTAAAAGATTTATATTAAGGAAGATAACTCTATTTCCCGCCAATTTTGACTTGCACTAAATTGAAATAATTTTATACTAGGTCGCCATATCTGTGTAGTGCACTCAAACCCCATTGTTTTCACATCTTCGCTAAGATAATAACTCAGGGGCGTAGGATCTGGGATGATTGGGGGAATATACCCCTCACACTTTACCACTAGTAATTGGCAGTTGAAGGCGGCCTCTCAGTATGAAGTAGAAGTAGAACAAGTCTACCACCCCACACACTTTTTTTTTATTTCCTATATGTCTATGCAGATCAAATATTGTCATTTTCCATAAGTTACTCTATATATGTACTACATATGTACAAAGTTTGCATACCAGATGTAGTTAATATTATATTTTCAAAAATATTACTTTCCTACTCAATGTGGATGGAATTTGATTTTCATTTGTCCGACCTAGTCATAGTATAATTATTAAGAACCTGTTATAGCTAATATTGGATATGTACGTTTTTTGTATACATGTGTTGCTTTGATTTCCAAATATAACCTGATGTTCTGCTCTATATCTGTCAGTACTTATAATGTCTTATGAGGAAAATTGGAATCCTCAATAGAAATGGCCATAAATGATACTGCTATTGATGATGTCATTATAATGGGTGATTTTAACGACAATCAACTGGACTACTCACGCACTAAAATTAGCTCCCTTTTAACTAAATTTAGTCTTTTACAAATGATTGACGAACCGACACATTTCACTGAGCACTCATCATCATTAATTGATCTTATATTGACAAATAATGTTAATAGGTTGATATACACTGGAGTAGGACTTGCACTCACCGACCAAATACGATATCATTGTCCTGTAATAGGGTTCATAAATTATCCTAAGACCCCGACGAAACCGTTTAAACGTAAAATATGGTTGTATGAACATGCAGATTATGAAAAGCTAAGACAGAATTTGTTCAACGTAAACTGGGACTCACTTTTTCTTACTGATGATATAGAATTGATAACAAACGATATTACTAATGTTATTTTAAGCGCCGCCGAATCTTCTATCCCGAGTAAAATTGTTACTATCCGAAAGGGGGGCCCAAGTGGTTATCTTGTAATATACGTAAAATGATAAGGCAGAAAAATAGAATTCACAGAAAGGCAAAACATTTTAATAACCCCATACATTGGAATAAATTCAGGAAAATCAGAAATGAAGTTACAAGCCAAGTAAGGAACGCCAAAGATAAATATAATAATGATTTAATCAAAAAAATTACAAACATGAATTCTTCTTGCAAAAACTGGTGGAACATAGTTAAACAGATTTCTGGAATAAAAGGATCTGATATGAGTATTCCCCCAATTCTCCACAATGATAACTTAATATTTGATGATATCGAAAGAGCAAACTTATTTAATATATATTTTTCAAAACAATCCGAAATTGACGACTCTAACAGCAATATCCCTAATTTATCACAAATTACAAACCAATTAAGTGAAATCAAATTATGTGAAAATGAAGTCGAAGATGTTCTAAAAGTTATAAATCCTACAAAAGCATCTGATCCTGATTTGATTAACCCTAGACTGTTGAAGGAAGCAGCATCTATTATTAAACACCCTCTTTGTAAATTATCCAATCTCTCTTTACGGGACGCTTCCTACCCAGGCCAATGGAAAAGAGCAAATATAACGCCTGTTTTTAAGAATAATAAACAAATTATAGACCCATATCCCTACTAAGTGTAATTTCAAAATGTATGGAGCGTTGTGTATATAAACATATTCACAATCATCTATTGGATAACGATATTGTAACTACTTGTCAATCCGGATTCACAAAAGGGGATTCTGCAGTTAATCAACTAATCAATATAACAAACGATTTTGGCAAAGCCTTAGATAGTGGTAAAGAAGTTCGGGTCGTTTTCTGCGATATCAGTAAAGCATTTGATAGAGTTTGGCATAAAGGTTTAATTCACAAACTAAAACAATCAGGCATGTCAGGCAATTTACTCAAATGGTTTCAAAATTATCTCTATGGGAGGGAACAAAGGGTGGTTATTAATGGCTTAAACTCTAACTGGTTACCGACAAGGGCAGGGGTTCCTCAAGGTTCCATACTTGATCCTCTTTTATTTATAATTTTTATAAATGATATCGTAAACGAGATCAATGCTGAAATTAAACTCTTTGCTGACGACACCAGTTTATATCTCATTGTTGACAACCCCAACGACACGGCTTTCCTTCTGAACCAAGATCTCAATCAAATACAACGTTGGTCTGAAAAATGGCTCGTAAAATTCAATCCGAATAAAACTGAAACTATGATTATTTCCAGTAAGAGAAACAAACCATATCATCCCCCTTTACAAATGAATGATCAAGATCTCCACGTAGTTAACTCTCACAAACATTTAGGTGTAATAATTTCAGATAATGACCAATGAAATGATCATATTGATTACATTGTTAAAAAAACTTATAACAGATTAAATATTATGAGAAAATCTAGAACATTCCTTGATAGATACACTTTAGAAAAAATGTATATTTCTTTTATTAGACCCTTAATGGAGTACGCTGATGTTATATGGGATAATCAAAAACAAAATTTAATAAATAAATTAGAGAATATTCAATTAGATGCAGCAAGAATAGTAACTGGGGGGAGGGGGGACCAGATTAACATCACATGACAGCTTGTATGAAGAAACAAAATGGGAGAAACTAAAAGATAGAAGAAATATTCACAAGCTTGTTCTCTTTCATAAAATGAATTACAATAAAACACCCCAATATTTAGCTGAATTAATTTCAAAAACTGTAGGTACAAGACATACCCATAATACTAGACAAATAAACAATATTGTTAATATAAACTGTCGAACTAGCCTTTATTCTGAATACTTTCTGCCCTCAACTGTAAAAGCATGGAATGAATTACCACTTCCCACCCGTAATTTGGAATCGCTAAATTCATTTAAATCTCTTATCAACACTAAAAACATTAAAGTTCCAGCCCATTATAATGTTGGATGTAGGTTAGGTCAGATATTACATGCGAGACTACGTATGAATTGTAGTGCCTTAAATGCACACCTCTTTATTAGAAACCTTGTTGAATCGCCAAATTGCAACTGTGGAATAACTGAAACTGTATCTCATTTCTTATTAGATTGTCCGCATCACACGACTCTAAGACAACAACTTTTCTTCTCACTTTTGGACATTCCCGAAACAATTTCACTGAATCTACTTATTTTTGGCTCAGTTAATCTAATAGATGAAGAAAACAAGGCAGTATTTAAATCAGTCCAAACCTTTATCATAAGAAGTAAAAGATTTACACACTGACATGCTCAAATAATATGTTTCACCTTTTCAATCTTATTCAATCTCTTTGTATTATTAATTTCAAGTAAATTGTGTAGTTTTCAACTACATGCTTACATACATTTTTTTTCTTCCTCTTTGTATAAATAATTCTCACAAGTTTAAAATTTAAATCAGCATGCATATATATTTGTTTGTGATATTTGTATGTTTTTCATAGGAAACAGATTTAAAAAAAGCATTTGCTTGTTTCTGAATCCTATTATTGAATTGCTATTGTTCTGTTTATATATGTCAGTTATACCAATAAATATGTTTATACCAATGTCTTATGAGAATAAAGATATATCATAAGTAAATTAATACCATTTAATACATTAAACTCCAAAGAGATATACTACAATCTGATTGACCGATTTAAACTGTTATCACATACAGTTTTAGGGGGTATGGTGTTTAACGCCACTTTAAAAAAATATTTTTGCTATATCCGGTGGTGGTCAGTTTTATTGGTGGGAGAAACCGGAGTTCTCAGAGAAAACCACCGACATGCCGCAAGTAACTGACACATTTGATCACATAATGTTGTATCGAGCATACCTCGCGTGAGCGGGGTTCGAACTCACAACGTTACTTTTAGTTAGTTGTGATAAGCACTGATTGCATAAGTAGTTGTAAATCTAACTACCATACGACCATGACGCACCTCCTACAGTTATAGAACAAAATAGTTTATGGCTGAATCCAATTAGAAAACAAATGTTGGCAAAACCTTAAAGATGCTATATAGTCTTTTGGAGAAAACTGACTGTAAGAGTAAAAGTAGTTACATAGTAAAATTTACCCCTAGGATAAGAGGATAAAACTGACTAAGGGTAAAAGTAGCTACATAGTAAAATTTACCCCTAGGATAAGAGGATAAAACTGACTAAGGGTAAAAGTAGCTACATAGTAAAATTTACCCCTAGGATAAGAGGATAAAACTGACTAAGGGTAAAAGTAGCTACATAGTAAAATTTACCCCTAAGATAAGAGGATAAAACTGACTATATATATAGCAATTTTTCCGGGATTTTCAAATGCTTTTATTGTAGAAATGTTTATAAATTATTAAAAAAAGCAAGCTTAAACAGTGATCCTTATCAATATAATGATAGGATCTACAATCAATATTATTTATAGCGACAATCGTTTATGGTTTTTTTCCTTATTGTGTGTATATATAGGTCAGACTATTACGTTCTTTGTTGTGGGGCTTCTTTCCTTGCTTAAACACTTTTCACTCCCATAGCATGTCTTGAAATTGAAGATAACAACTAGATACGGTATTTCTGTCATGAGGTATCACATTTGGTGATAATATCATTTTGTTTTATGCACCAATTTCAACATTTGTTTCGTTATTCGATCTTTTTTTGGTTAGATAAATTACTTAAAATTGATAAATACATTCACTTTTCCTGAAACGTAAACTAATTTGATTGTTATCATTTATATTTAACGCAAGTCATGATTGTAACAAGATAATTTATTTGTAATCGGACTAAATTAGGAAGAAATTTCACTGGAACTTTTACAAAATTTTATGAAATAATATATAAAATATGCAATATAATGTTGACGTGGACGTGACCATATTGAAGTTAGAATTACAATATTAGATAGAAATAGATGATACTCAGAAATACGATATTGGACCACGATGGACGTGACCGTATGGTCAGTGTTGTGTAAATGAATAAACCGCAAAAAACCCATTAGTGAGCTAAGAACGAGTAAACTGCTTTAAAAACAAGGTAGAACATTGGCAGTGCACAAAGTAGGTGAATCGTTGAAAAGGGAAGTATCATGTACCATTACAATGTATTTCAAATTTGGTTTCATTTATACAAATAATGACGATGATATATTTTATTGGCACGCCGATCTCCCCTATTTTAGACTGTCAATACATCAATTACATATACCTGGATGATGCAAATTTCCTCCATGTACATTGGCCATGAGGAGGACTTTAATCTCATTTTGTTTAATCATTTCCAGTCTAAATGTCTATTAAACACCGGCCCTTGATGACCTCTGTATATGAATGACATTGCTCACATGCATGTACATTGGTCATGGGGAGGACACTGGATGTGCCTTCTGTCATTGAATTAGCCCCTTGTAAATATAAAAGGGTTTATTTCTATTTCGGTGTTCAGAAGAAGTTAATAACCTATTAAATATCTACAAAGGATATACGTATATATATATTTTTTTGTTTTTTTTTTGTTTTTTTTGTAAATGCCCAGCGGCTCTTGTTCACAAAAATTCTTACGATAAAAAATTGTCGTAAGTGTAAAACTAAGATTAAAAAGAGTTTCACAAAAATACTTACGATAATCTTAAGTGTAAAAATAGTCCTAACTTTACGTGTAAAACTACCATGTCGTAAGTGTAAAATTTTGATCTTAAGAGAAATAGTTTCTTATCTTTTATCGTAAGTGAAAAAAATCGAAAACAAATCTGGTTAATTCTTTTAATTTTATATTTCAAATTGGGAACGATCCACAATCGAAAAGACTATTAGCAAACTTGGTAAAAATTCTTCTTTTTTTATTATTATTTTTTATTTAAAAAAAATGGAATACGGGATTTTCATCTAGATATCTCAATGAATTATATATGAATAGGTTTTTTTTTCACACTCCCTTAAAAAAATAATTCTACTTAAAGTAACCATGCATGGATGGTGACGCACAACTCCAAGTAATGATAATTATTATAGATCATTTTAATTTACATGCATTATTAATGTTCCTTTATACGAAAATCATACCCGTTCATATTTTGTGCAGTTATTGGTGACCGATTCATATATTAGATAAAAATTCAATATAAACATACAAACACATCATAGCATAAAAAAACTGCTTATAAATCAGTGCCGGGGATATTTTATAGAATAATTTTATTTAAAAAAAATGTTTTGTTGTGCTATGGAAATGAAACTAGGTTGATAAGAAAGATGGTTTATGGTGTTTAACGCCCCTTTCAGCAATATATCGGTCAGTTTTATTGGTGGAGAAAACTGGAGTACTCGGAGAAAACCACTGACCTGTCACAAATCACTGACAAACTTTATCACATAATGTTGTATCGAGTATTTTTATCGTAAGTATAATTTTAGTCATAAGATTAAAATTTGTCGTAATATAATCTTTGTGAAAAGGACTTAGGAATTGTCGTACGATAATCTTAAGTGAAAAAGTTAGGACTATAGTTACGAATTTTTGTGAAAGAATGAGCAGTGGACTGTTCCAAATATTATACTCATCAGAGACATAGATATGTTTAATACTTATGTACCAATATAATTTCTGCAAATTGCTTGTTTGTTTACTGTTTATTACATTTATGTATTAGAATGTTTTCTGTAATATAAATCACTGTAATGACTCTACCCCTTGCTGGGACCTTGATTGGACAATACAATCTTACCTGATCTTATCTTATACATGTATAATCAACCAGGACCAATATATAATATTGATTTGATCTTTAGTCTTCACAAATTGCGTGTGGTTGTTGTCTTACGTTAAATGAGCAATTTTTAGCTATATATCTTGGCGAGAACAATTTAAATTCGATTGGATGATGATTATGTCCGTTTTGTACTAGACCAACATGCTTGGTTGGACTTTTATAGTACTAGCTTACTGAAACATCAGTCCGCTGGTAGACACACTATCCTAATTCTGAGCTATTAACCAGTCTTTGCTGTTTCTCCTCTACGTACGTAGCAGAGAGGCAACGAATACTAATTTTATAGTCTTTTGTTTGAATTAGACCGGCGCTCGAACCCACGATCTACCGCACTCGAGGTGAGCGCCGATACGGTTCTTTTTCCACAGATTAAGGAATATTGATAAGCAAATAGGAACATCTGAGCTTAGCGATGCGCTTTTTAAACAAACATATACAATTTGTTCTTATTAATTGAAAATAAAACCCAAATGAGTGTCATACGTTTGTTGTGTGGAAATTGTGCTAATATGGGTATCATGCTTAGGCCATTGGTTTTATTTATTTATTTATTTATTTCATTTTTACAAAAATGATAACTTAATTTAATGATTATTATTAATTATTAAAAGAATATTAAAAATAGAACAAAAACTTTAAAAAAAAAGTGATTTGATTTTGATTTGATTTTTGGTGTTTGAACGCCACTTTCAGCAATATTTCAGCTATATCATGGCGACCAGTTTTTGTGGTGGAGGAAGACGGAGTACCCGGAGAGAACCAACGACCCTGGGCAAGCAACTGGTAAACTTGATCACTTGCGACTGCGAGACGAGTGCACCTTTCCTCCTTTTTTTTTTCATTGTGAGTGATTGGTGCTCAACGCCAACTCAGCAATTTTTTCAGCTATATCATGACGAGAACAAGTTAATTTTCAATGAAATGATAATGAGGTCCGCTTTGTACTAGACCAACATGCTTAGCTCACAAGCATTTGACCGATGGACCTTAATTTCCCCGTGTTTGCCACGGGGGTACGTATTTTCAGGGCTAGTAACGATGTAAGGCCTCTATTTGTGGGTCCTGGGTCCACACGAATACTAGAAGGTGGTGGTGGTGGCGGTGGTGGTGACTGCGGCGGTGGTATATACATGATGCCTCCTCGACTGCTGCTGCTGGGAATATACTTCTAGTTGATGTCGAGAATGCATGCCTTGTTGTTCGTGGTCATGCTTTCTTCTGATGTGTCTTGTCAAATCATGAGGCCATACATAGGAAATGTGACAAAACTGGCATTTATACATGTTTTTAAGCTAATTTTTCATCAATACCTTTCATTTGATATACTACATGACTACCTTTCAACAACTTTTTTTGCACTTGATGACCTTGCCCCATCCCCTCGGAAGGGCCCCAAAATCTTAAATCCGAAACCTACTCGTCAAGACCTTTTATTTGATATACTACATGACTAACTTTCTAAAACTTTAATTTTCTGCACTTTATGACCTTGCCCCACCCCCTCGGAAGGGTCTCAAAATATGAAATCCGACGACACCGACACCTGCGGACTGTATTGCCTGTACTACTTCAAACGGAGACATCGAGGAATAAAGCTGCCGGACATATAGTGAAAGACTTTCCCATCGTTGATTTAAAAGGAAACGAGGACGAAATTTTAAGATCTAACTGTTAACATTGTATATTGTCATGTATTGTAATTGAATCAGGGCCCGGGTGGCTCAATGAGTTAGGTCGTTGGATCTAACAACTCATACAAGCCTATCACCAATACGGCGTGGGTTCGTGCCCGGCTTTGTAAATTACAAAAAAAGGATGCACTCGACTCGCAGTCGCAAGTGATAAAGTTTACCAGTTGCTTGCCCATGGTCGGTGGTTCTCTCCGGGTACTCCGGCTTCCTCCACCACTAAAACTGGTCGCCATGATATAACTGAAATATTGTTGAAAGTGGCGTTAAGCACCAACAATCAAATCAAATCAAATGTATTGTAATTGACGTTAAGATTGAACTAATAATAAACAATCGAACTGTATTTGATAAATGTCCCCGTTATAGACATCGTCGGTAACCCACGTTGATTCCGATACGTTCCTCTCTCTCCATCGAGAGAGAGGAACGTATCGGAATCAACCGAGGGTTACCGACGATGCGTTATAGAATGTATTGTACTTAATAAACGGACGAAGACAAGTCTCAACACATTTATTTTATATATTTTCCTTGAGTCAAAATCAGAAACTGTGTGTCTAAATAATCCAGCCTTTCCCCCTTTTAGTCTTACAACATACTTTTAAAGCATCCCCATAGACATATAGTGAGAAACAAGGATCCACCTGTATTACCAGACTGTTATACCCTTCAAGAATAGTTAATTTTCGATTCGCAATACACTGCACACGTATACGTATGCATCGTCATAATCTGGATAAGCAAACGATTTACATGTCCAGAAATCTTTGACCTCAATATCTGGGTTAAACATAATTTATCCTTGATACTTTTGCAGAATGTTCAATGGAAAACCACGAAGATTCAAAAGTGCTTGGTTAGAGAAACACCCTTGGATGCGCTATTCCATAGTTAAAGATGCAGTATATTGTATATAATGTGCACTTTTCGGAAGTCAGAGATCAGACGCCAAGGAGCGCACTTTTGGGAAATCTAGCCCTGTGAGTGACTGGACAAACCTAAGCATATTCGTGTCCCGACATACAGCTCAAACTTCAAGTCACCATGACAATGTCAGAGCAGGCGAGGAATTCATCCGTGTTGGAGAAGGGAACAAAACCGACGTGGTTACGCAGCTTTCTACACACCATCATGAAGCTATTGAGAAAAATCGACACATCATTAAGGAAATCATCAAAGTTCTCGTATTTTGTGGAAAACAGAACATCGCTATCAGAGGACATACGGAAGAAAAGAGCAATTTCGCTGCTCTGTTAAACCTTCAGGCGGAGAATGATAGTATTCTTGCAGCACATATGGCTCGAGGTGACCCAAGACGAAAGTACACGTCCCCAACCATACAAAACGAGCTGATCGAGTTATGTGCAAACCAAATACGAGAGTCTTTAACTAAAGCTTGTAACTTGTCCGGTTGTTTTGGATTTATTGCCGACGAGGCGACGGACTGTGCAACAAGAGAGCAAATTTCTATGTGTGTTAGATTCTTCGATCATGAGAAAGGGGAAGTTTGTGAAAATTTCCTTGGGTTTAAAGAAGCGGAACGGACAACTGGAGAGGCATTAGCAGAAAAATTCATACAGACATTGGAGGACTATCGTATCGAAATCGGCAAGATGCGTGGACAGGGGTACGATGGGGCCGCGAACATGGCAGGGATACACCGTGGTGTACAGGCCAGGATTAGAGAACGTATTCCCTTAGCAACATACACACATTGTCGTGCGCACTCGTTGAATTTGGCGATGGGGAACTCGAAAAGCCGAAATACACCTAGAAAATGTCGAAATACACCTCAAAATTGTTCGAATGAACTTGCAATGGATAGAAAATGGTGAAATAACTCACATATAGTTGAAATAAAAGTTAAAGACATCATACAGACATAAAAGATCTACCATGACATTTTATAAGTCAAAGATGCTACGATCGTTATATTTAAGACGGCGTAAAACTACCTCGATATCCTGCACGTGGCTAAGGATATCATAAGTAGTCGTCCGCGAAAGAAATTATTTAGATTTTATATTAAAAGTTTAAAACTACCTCGATATTTTGCACGTGGCTATCATAAGTAGTCTGTGAAAAAAAATATTTAGATTACAGTATTTATAAAAGTTTAAATTATAAGAAATCTATACTCGGAAGTATCACGCGCCTTTGTTACAAAGTCCTTTTTTAAACTACTATTTAATTTTTTTAGATTAATTTATTTCATCATTTTCTATCCATTGCAATTTCATTTGAACAATATTGAGGTGTATTTCGGCTTTTACAAGTGTATTTCGGCTAATGACAGTGTATTTCGGCTTTTCGAGGTCCCGTTTGGCGATCGTACATGCATGCAATACAGTGCAGACAATAGATTTCGCTTTTGATTATTCGGCAAATAGGCTGCTAAAGTTCGAAGAAAGTCTTGAACTTAATGCTGATGCTAAAGAAGCCATGAAAAGGAAAACTAAACTTAAAACATTTTGCGAAACGAGATGGTTCTCTAGAGTAGATGCGCTTTCCACTTTTTTTAAAGTGCTATGGTGTGGTTATGTCTTCACTACAAGAGTTGGCCGATGACAGTGATTCAAAGGCTAGGAGCTATGTGTGTTCAATACATCAGTTCGACTTCATCGTGGCATTAGTGACTGCTGAACATGTTCTGACACCAGTTAATCCATTGTCTGCTCTTCTCCAAGGCAAGTCACAAGATCTATTGGAAGCAGTGAAGGAATGCAGGGCCGTGATAAACGTTCTCCGTGAAGAGCGGTCTGATGACAGTGTTTGGGACGCAATATACGCCAAAAGTGTTGAGATCGGGACAAAGCACGACGTGGCTGCCACCGTTCCGAGAGTTGTCGCACGGCAAAGACACCGGGGTAATGCACCAGCAAATACCCCATCCGAATATTGGAAGCGGAACCTTTACCTTCCGTTTGTCGACCATCTGATCACCGAGCTGACGGACAGATTGGTTATTAGTGAAGATAGTTTCAGTGCCCAGTATCTGATTCCTTCAGAACTTTCTGATCTTACTGCTGAGACAATTACACACATTCATGAAACTTTTGGAGGCAATATTCCTGCATCAGATAAGCAAGAATTTGAACAAGAGGTACAACGCTGGAAAGCTAGATGGAATATACATGGTGACAAACCTGCTACATTGGCAGATACTCTCAGCTGCATACGCGAACTAACACTATATCCGAACATCTACAGATGCATTGAAATACTGCTTTGCATGCCAGCATCATCTACTTCTGCCGAAAGGTCTTTCAGTGTTATGCGTCGGTTGAAAACTTACCTGAGAGCAACAATGGGTGGCGAGAGAATGTCATCCCTGGCACTACTACATGCATACAGAGAACGGGAAATAGACATAGACATGGTCGTATCTGAGTTTGCGATGCAAAAACCGAGACGTCTGGCTTTCGTATTTAAATAATAAATGATTCTACCTTCTATTGGATTTTCTTATTCTATCACAAAAATTGTCACATGCAAATTTTTGTAACAGATTATTGGGTCTTTTCATTAGACAAGATTTACCTCCCTTATTGCAGAGTTACTTCCCATCCGAGAAGGTATTTTACACTGAATGCAGTGGGCAAAATATGGTTTATTAGCTCAAAAATGTTTCCTGTCAGGAATTTCTACTTCGAAAAAATATCAGGGGTTGAGAAATTATACTTAATGTATTTCTTATTTTACCCGAAAGGAAAAAGGTCTTTCAAATTTTAAAGAAAAAATAAAAAGTGAATTTT
>MJUT01060689.1:132932-151872 GCA_002080005.1 Gigantidas platifrons | reverse complement strand
TCACAGTGATTTATCACGCTATGTCTCTGACTGTACTGTATCATTATCACTAAGTAGAGAGATACATCTATCACAGTGATTTATCATGGTATGTCTCTGACTGTACTGTATCAGTATCACTAAGTAGAGAGATACATCTATCACAGTGATTTTTCATGGTATGTCTCTGACTGTACTGTATCAGTATCACTAAGAAGAGTGATACATCTATCACAGTGATTTATCATGGTATGTCTCTGACTGTACTGTATCAGTATCACCAAGTTGAGTGATACATCTATCACAGTGATTTATCACGCTATGTCTCTGACTGTACTGTATCAGTATTACTAAGATGAGTGATACATCTATCACAGTGATTTATCACGCTATGTTTCTGACTGTACTGTATCAGTATCACCAATTTGAGTGATACATCTATCACAGTGATTTATCACGCTATGTCTCTGACTGTACTGTATCAGTATCACCAATTTGAGTGATACATCTATCACAGTGATTTATCACGCTATGTCTCTGACTGTACTGTATCAGTATCGCCAAGTTGAGTGATACATCTATCACAGTGATTTATCACGCTATGTCGCTGACTGTACTGTAGATAATCCTCTAGTTCATTTATCATATACATGTACTTCTACAATGCACCATCACACGTATTTAGCAAGACTAGTTATATTACAAAAATGTATGTTATTGTACTTGTCATATAGTTTATTTTCATTGTTTTTAAGTTCTGTTCCTGTGTTACATTTGTATGTATAAACTACATGTACAGTAAAACCTGTCTAAACCAAATCTCTTTGGGACTGAAGAATTTGTTCAGTTTAGACAGGTGTTTGGTTTATACAGGTTCAAATTATATAGACATTTAGTAAATAGGACTATAACATCTGTCTGGTTAGACAGGTTTTCGGTTTACTCAGGGTTTGGTTTAGACAGGTTTCACTGTATGTTTGACTACATGTATATATATTGTTTATTTTCTTTCTTTTTTTTCAGTTCTGTTCCTGTGTATAAACTATGTTAGAGAACTTCATAAAGTAAGTTCTACTAGCGACCATCATCCCAGATTACTGTATAGAGATTCCAGATCAACACTTGTTAGATTGAACACCTCTATCTTTGATAACCTGCCACATGAATACTGCCATCAGCCAGACAAATCCAATGTAGGATTAGAAGGTTAGTCATCATAGGCCACATTAAAAAATATATTTGTTTGCCCTCTCCTCCCTACCCTACATTTCAGCAGAGGGTAGGTAGGTAGGTAGAAAGTTTGGTTTTTTTTTTGTCAACAGTATTTTAAATCTGTCAGAAAAAGAGAGAATCCAAATAAAATGTTTTTCATAACTTTTATTGACTAGCCACTAGATTCATGATATTTATATATGACAGGCATTTCAAATACAATGTATTTAAATGTTATTTGATAGGCATTCTCTTTGGTATGTACTTCTGCACACAGTTTTGACAGACAGGCAAAACAGTTTTATGTGTTTGAATTGTCCATTTAATGTACTCTGCATTTCCGTTTGTTTTACTTCAGGCAACACCATAAACAATGTTATGAATATTCAAAACGGGCATAAATTATGCATGCACCCAAACAAAATATGTCATTTTCCAATGCAGTAAAAGCCAGAGAAAAAACATGAGGACAAATTTATTGCCAGGGTTATACATGTCAATTTTTATTTTACCTGATAGAAAAAGTCAGAATTTTAAATATATGCAAAGTATTATATGGCCAAATATCACTACAGTTTCATGCATTACCAGTAAGCATAATAATGCCAGATATAAAGGGATAAACAGGTTACAACTTTTATAAATATCATAAAAAATTGTTAATCAGTCAACATATAAATTATTCTGATGTTTATATCCTGCCGGCATGGGCTATATCAGTTTCATGTTATACCGATTGGTTCAAAAGAATATTGACAGAAACTGTTATAGGACTTGATGTCACAGACTTGGACCTTAAGGGACAGTCACAAATTTGGACACCTATAAAAGCAATTTTAGCAAGTAGAATTACACACCTAAATAAATTGGGCAAGGGTTCCCCTTTCCTTTATTGAACTAACTTCCCCTAACTCTGAATTTAAGTACATGTACAGCAGGACCAGTGCACTAGGATCACTACCTACACAGCCATTCATAGGAATAAAAATGTAAATGGTTGAGAGGTGGCTCAATGAGTTAAAAATAGGTAGTTGGATTACCTAATAACTCATACAAGCCTATCACCAATACGGCGTGGGTTCACGACAGGCTTTTTAAATTACAAAAAAGGGTGCACTCGACTCGCAACCGCAAGTGATAAAGTTTACCAGTTGCTTGCCCATGGTCGGGGGTTCTCTCCAGGTACTCTGGCTTCTTTCACCACTAAAACTGGTCGCCATGATATAGCTGAAATATTGCTGAAAGTCATGTTAAACACAATAAATCAAATCAAATCATGTAAATGGTTGATAAAATTAAGCATATAAATCTATTGTATTGGTACTTCCAACAAAATTACTGTTTAAACATTAGAACGGAAACGGATTAATATAACAGGAAACGGATTAATATAAGTTTTGTAACTTGTTTCTGGATCCTATTATAATGATTCATCTGAATAGTTTGTACATATTCATGATTGTATTGTATTATTGAATTACTTAATAAATATGTTTACACTAAACATTAAAAAACATGCTTTGCACAACATACATAGATTAGCATGGGTCCCTATGCTTGTGGGGCCCCCCCGGGCAACTTCCCAGCATGCCCATGGGTTAAGACGGCACTGATGTACATGTATTCAGTATGAATCTGATATGCTGCCTACAGATGAGCAACACTTAACAGGGTGCATATGAACCTCTTACAATTATATTTTGCTCTGTAATATACTGTAAATTCAGAAATTATTGCAATGTTTTAATTATTGCGAAAAATGCAACTGATGTGAAATTGCAATAATTAAACCTCGCATTTCGAATCATAAGTATACATTTGTACTGGAGGACTTCATGCTTCACAATAATAAAAATTGCAATCTGAAAATTTTCGAAGATCACAATAATAAATGAACGCAATAATTTTCGAATTTACAGTATATATCTTGAATGGGATCAAAAATAACATTTTAGCCAAAGATAAAAGCTATTTCTTCATTTTAGTTTTACATGTTTGTAATATAAACATTTATCGATTTAAAAACTAAGCCATTTAAAAACAAAACAACATAATTTAATTTCATCTGACATGCTTCAATGATGGGCTTTTAAAGTTTTCTAATACTTTGTACTTGTACATTGTATTTGGAAACATGAAAATATACATGTTTAAATTTACTGATAACATAATATTTGTGCTTTGTAAATTGTAGTTTTTAGCTCACCTAACCAAAGGCCAAGTTAGCTTTTGACATCAGTTGATGTCTGTCGTAAACTTTCACATTGAAATTTATTCCTCTGAAAAAAATTTAACTAGGTTTGGATGGTCCTTGGCAGTCCCAGTCTTTGCCTTAATTTTTTTCACCTACTTGCCCAAAAGCCAAATTAAGAAAAATTTTCTATTTATTTAAATAAATTCTTTCATAATTTTCACTTGCTCGAATCTAGTTTTACTTGTTCCAGGCGTCGGGCAAGTGGGTTAGAGTGAAGACTTTGGTCCCCTTTCAAATTGTGTCAGACAGCTTAGCCCTACATGCAATATGGTGGGTGTTACTAAAAATAGAAATTTCTTTGAGTGTCACTTTATTATAAATCAAAATGCACTCAAATTTTAATTGCAGCTACATGGCAATGAGTAGTCCAACATATATTCCTTTTTTCTTTTAGATTTTTCTTTCAACTGGCTTATACCGATTATGAAAATTCTGCATATTTTGATATTAAAGAATAACATTTAAATTTTTTCCTTTAAAAGAACAAATTAAACCATTCTTGGCTTTGATGGACCTTGGATGGTCCCCTTTAGTTTCAAAAGTGTGGCCGATTCAATTCAAGATTACTGGTGATACTAAAAATACATATTTCATTAAAATTATCTCATATTTTAGCTGCAGCTACATAGCAAAGAGTAGTTCAATATATGTTCTTGTTTTTTTAACCTGTTGAGGAAATTTTCATTATGAAGGCAGTCCTCACGATGAGCACTCTTCCCTCATCCCAAGACCTGTAAACTTTGTTCAAGGCAGTAAATTGATTTTTTTTTATTTAGAACTATATAAAAATAAATTCAAGAATTTTATTTTGACCAGTATTCAGTAAATTCAAATTTTCTTTTCGAGGACTGTGAAAGTACTAATTTTGATAAGTACAATGAATGTTATTTTAAACATAAAAAAAAAAAAAATGCTTAGGCCATGCAAAGTTAATTTCTTGGTTCTCAGGCCCGTCCGCATGTGGAAATTCGTCGCCGCATTGCCGATTTTTTTGCAAAAATAGTAAAAAAAAAAAAAATTTAATGTGGTAGCGCTGTCCATACGGAAAAAACAACCGCATCCGTTTTTCTCTTATATCGCGTGGTCGGTGAAACGCTTTAAAACGCATCATGCTTAAATGAGATTTAAAGCATCGTTATGACAATGTATAAATAAAAAACGTGTTTCCGTTTGACATTTAGACAAAATGTCAATCGTTTCTGTGCAAATTCGGCACAAATGTTTGCCAGTTTTACCAGGAAACATAATAGGGGGCTTCTCCGAAGCTTGTACCTTATTGGAATTGTTTACGGAGATAAAAAATGGTACGTTGGGACCAGCGGATTGGACATTTCCATAAAAATTTACCACTTGTGATGTTTCTGCCACCATCGGAAGAAATAAAATTGAAATTTTCAATAAAGTAATGAAAAGATTTATACATTGCCATATTTTTCACAAAAAAAAGAAGAAAAAATGCCTCCCTCATCACTTTTTACAGCAGTAAAAGGATAAAAAAAAATGCCGCCCTCCCTCATCAATTTTGACAAAAAAGGGCCTGAGAACCAAGTAATTAACTTTGCATGGCCTTACTTTTGTCTTTTGAAAAAGTGTAACATTTTGTAAAACTTAATTGTCTAATATGTCAAAATATATCAAAATTAAATATTATTTTTGTACAGATTTATCAAAAGATAAGTGAAACTTAAATTCAGAGTTCATCAATCACCATGATAAAAGAGTGAAGATTAAGACATATCACCATGACAAAATGTATCAATAAATAGGAACTATTTTTATATGATAAATATTCATGAAAAAAATGGAAAGGAAAAAAGGTCTCAAGTGATGTATGATATTCAAATAGTCCTGATATATCACTATATCATCTCATACCTACATGTATAGTATGCCATAAAAACGTAGATATTGTATTTAGTATGCACAACACGTTTCTCAGGACTTTCAATATTTTTTAAGTATACCAGTGCTTCACTATATACAGGAGGTACTTTCTATTCAAATTTGAACAATTTTGATTTTAATTTAAAATTTAAAATCTGGAGGTACCAAAGACCATTTAGGGGGTAAAAGTACCTGGTACCGCCCCTTTTTGATAGGCCTGGTTTCTGGAATAACCTTCACAAGGTATGCTTATAATGGAAAGATTGGACATCTAAGTAATTTTATAAAAAAAAAATTCTCAAGAACTACAAACTTTATTGAATCCATGCAGTGCACCTATCACCAAGTGACCAATGTAAGCCAAGCAGAACCTCTAGTTTTACTCTTCTTTTTTTTCTCTTTTTTTTTATAGATAAAAATAGAGTTATCTCTCTTTGAACATTTCCTAAAGCAAATCAGTATTTATTTTATTTTTTTAATTATGTGAAAGCCACGAGACAACACTTGTCTTACACGTTTCTTATCTTATGGATGTTTGAATTAAAACAGGGAACAATAAATAAAGTAGACATTCCTGTATTAAGTTTTTAATTGCCTCGGGGGGGGGTAGGGGGTAGGGGTGTAATACTGCTGGCACGGTTGTCTTGAATGTGGTAGATCATGGGTTCCATCCTCAGTCAGGTTAAACAAAGACTATAATTTGCTATTAGTTTCCTCTCAACTAAGCATGCAGCATTAATGATTAATGAGAAAGAGCAAAGGCTGGTCGGCCTGAATCAGAATAATGTGTCCCAGTGGAGCGACATGTCTACCCACAGACTAATGTTTCAGTGAGTTAGCACTATAAAACTCATTGTGTTGCCAGTCTAGTACAAAATGTACATCTCATCAAAATGTAACTTCTTCTCACCATGACATTGCTAAAAAATATCCTCATTTGATGTTAAAAAAGAATCACTCACTCTGACTCACTCACTGTATCTCAGGCATAAATGAGCAAACTATTCTTTCAAAATCTGATCCCCACAAACCTGATACTTAGAGGTACTCATCCAGCTGATGATCACAGAGAAATACTGTGGAAAGTAATGTTAAGTACCATAACCCTAACCCCCGAACCCAGAGAAACTTTTCTGATGAGAGATACAGGCTCTGCCTTTTGAGCCTCGTGTTAATTACCGTGAATTGGAATATTTTGGCCGTAGTTTTATTTTGGAATGTAGCGACCAGCGGGGGCATAATATAATGATTGGATTATTTGGGTTATGGTATTTGACTTCAAGTTTTTGATTTGCGATACAAAAAAAAACAGCATTTTTTTTTCTAACCTTTTGAACAGCCCCAAAATAAATCAATCATCTTTTGGAAAGCACCAAAATTAAACTACCACATTTTTACAGAAAATCGCCAAAATATTCCGACTCCAAAATATCCCAATTTACGGTAGTTGTTGTCCTGAACATCACAATTTTTGCATCTGCCAGGCATCATGATTTTATCATATTTACCTGGATGTTCATATAATGTAAATTATACATTGTATATACCCATTGCTTCATTTGAAATCTAGTTTCAGATATTATTATGCAAATTTTTCACATGCATAAATCACATTTGATTAAATTTCAGGTTTTGGACCAAGTGGCTTTGAACTACAACAAGTACACATATTTACTAGTCAAGGGGAAACAACTGATTCTGTCTCAAGGGAGATAATTACATCTCATTCCAATACAATTATCTGTGAAAAGGTTGACTGTAAATTTAAGACATCAGACAAACTGCATCCAAAATTGAAATCATTTAGAGACAAAGTAGAGAGATCTAGAGACGAAAGATTCATTAGACATTTCTTGCCAAATTTTTTGAAAGATGGGCAGTGTGATCAAGAGTTAACTCCCATTGGAATTCAAAGATTGATCATTTTGGGAGAATTTCTGCGAGATGTTTATTTAAAGGATTTGAATCTGGAAAAAAGCAAAATACAACCAAAACACATAAAAGCATTTAATAATGGTGAAGACAAAATAGTGAAGAGTTCTCTTGCGTTTCTGTATGGCTTTTTGTCTGATGACCACCTCAGCAAGTTAAAGATCACAACACTGTCAACCAATTTGTGTTCTGAAAATTCAAAATCTGCCAATTTTAATTGTGATTGTCCATCATTGCTCAATGAAGAAAAGAAATTCAGAGCTAAATTGTTGTCTAGTGCAAGGTCATTAAAGGGGGATAATACACACATGTCTCCATTAGTTTTACAACAAGCTTTGTCTGTTATGTGCAGTAATCCAAATATTTCATGTTTTGCTCCAAATGTAGAAATCATTGAAAAGATTTTGAAAGATTTCAATGTTTTCTATCAGAAAATGTCAAAAGACGTTGTCTTTGTTGATTTTATTCATATTTATTTGTATCCTATTTTTTACAATTTAATCCACAATTTTCGTCGAGCAGATTATATTTTTGAGAAATTGTTCTTGTATTCCGTTGATGATCACATATTATTTTACATGCTAAATGTATTAAAAATTCCCTTGAAGTCATGGCCTAGACCAGGGTCAAGAATTGTTTTCGAATTGTATAAGAAAACGACACAGAAATTTCAGCAATTTTATGTTCGCATATTATACAATGGTGCTAACGTATCACACAATGTGTCTCTCTGCAATATTAACATGGAGCAAGGCTTCTGTCGGCTAAAAAATTTTGCTGATCTGCTCAAATATAGAACTTCCCAAAACTTAGATCTGAAATCCGCATACCAATTGAATTGCTAAGGTATAAACATATTTTTGTTCCACCTTTTTCCAGGGATGTAGGGATCAGAATTTTGTGTGTCTGTCTTAATCCTGGCAGGACTTGGATTTCCAATGTCATATGTCTGAGTTTTTTTTTATTGTGTTTAATAATTTCAGGTGAGAGGTAGTGGTATTCAAGTTTAAAAACGTTAACATTAATTTTTTTTATCTTAGAATTGTTTTCCTTAAGTAATATATTTTTTATCTCAGAATTTTTTGTATATTATGTATTTATCATATAGGTATTAATTATCAATACTTAACATAATATGTGTTTTTCAATTTATGATCTGTGCAGGTGTGATTTTCAGATGGCCATTATGGCTATGACAGTGTGGGAAACCATTTTTTTCAAACACTCGCCAAAATGGCGAGTGGATTGAAACAAGTACTCGCCAAAATGAAATAGAGCTCGCCATGTTTGGAGAGTGACATTTTTTTTTAAACTCGCCAACAAATACCAAATAAACAATACAGTAATGTTCAACAATTTATTTTGCAGGTTTTGACAAGTCATTAACTTGGTCAAAAAGGATCAACACTCTCTTAAGAGGTGCGTTGATCTCTTATTCCTCAATTTCGTTGTCTTCGTCTTCATCAAGTACGGAAGCACAGACTTTTAAGCTTTGATACGCGGTATAAAACATGTATGTCAAATCTGGTTCCGACACATATTTAACTTTTTGTTTTCGCGTAGGTTTTCGCTACGAAGTCGTTTTAAATATTTCAAAACCAAATTATTGTATTTGCATTAATTTTAAAAGTCATCACATCTTTTTTTTATGAAACAATATTTCATTTAATCGTGAAATCGAACTTGGCAAAATTATGCGGGTCGGGATTGTATACTTAATTTTTCTGTAGAGAAAGTGTCATGATCTCCAACGTTGGAGGTAAAGATAGATACGATACATGACGGAATGTTTTCTTATCGAGCAATGATTCATAAAATGTTGGATAAATGACACAGTTAACATATATTTTAACTGTTTGGGAGCTATGGTATTTTAAAGCTGTAAACCAGTTATCGTGGCGAGCGTTTTCAAGTTCCTACTCGCCTTACAACTGTTACTCGCCAGACCGGCGAGTATAAAGTGGATTGTACTCGCCACCCGACATTTCCACTCGCCTTTGGCGAGTTGGCGAGCGGTCGTTTCCCACACTGCTATGATCCTATGTACCTCTAGCTGTACAATCACCACCTATTATAGTTATGAGTTTAATTCACACCTATGGCAAGGTGTAATTCAATCCAGCTTAATGTGCAGGGATGATTTTTTTCAGTTATTTAACTGATTTCAGCTATTTTTCTGTGAAAAGGAAATTCTGAAAATTGCAGGACATGGTCTGAACAGGTCAAAAATGACCTTTTTGAAAGTTTCAGCTATTTTCATTGATTTTCAGGTCAAATTTTGTCTGTTATTTGTTGAAGGTTGATGGTTTTCTTTTAGGAATTCTGATTCCTCCACATTTTATAAAAATGTCCACCGTAATAAAACTGTCCTGCAGTATATTCATGGTCTACTGACTTTGTTAAATTTACCTCAAGTTTCTGTGATTAGGTCAGTTTCTCTATCACCATACCTCCTAGGCTCACCAATTACAGTCCACACATTGATCATGGAGGGTAGATATCAGTTGGAATGATTCATCTGACCTTGACCTCATTCTCATAGTCAACTGACCAAGTTACTGTTAGGTCAGTTTCTCAATTGCCTTACAACATTGATTCACCTTATTTTGTCCGCACATTGATTTTGGAGGATACATATCAGCCAGTCATGTTTCTCATGACCTTGACCTCATTTTCACGGTCTACTGACTTTGCTAAATTTATGTAAAGTTTTCGTGATTAGGTCAGTTTCTCAATTACCTTACAACATTGGCTCACCTTAATTGGTCTACTTATTGATCTCGGAGGGTACATGTCAGCCAGTTATGTTTCTCATGGCCTTGACCTCATTTTCATGCTCTACTGACTTTGCTAAATTTACTTCAAATTTTATTGAATAGGTCAGTTTCTATGTGAGACATAGATATGTCTACTCTTGTTTCATTAATGAGTAACACATTTCAATCTCCAATTTCTGACAAGGATGAATATGGACCATTATTAATAGACAGATTTATTAATAGATAGATTGCTATTTCTTTAATCTTTTTTGTCTGCTTATCCCAAAATTATTGTGAGACACGTTAGTAACTTATTAAGAAATAATTTCAACATAATCTTGGAAATTACAATATCTGGGACACATCATGTCAGGAGTCATTGAATTTCTACTGTATATGTGTCAGTCTTCACGATGAACACCAGTCCTCCGGCCCAAGACCAGTAAAACTTTGTTCGGACCAGGAAGTTTTTCAGTTTTTATTTAGAACTTGATTCAGAACAGTAAATTCAAATTTTTGAGAATTGTATGTATGTTTGATAAGAAAGTTTATAAAATGTTGTCAACTATTCAACCAAAGCCTACTAAAATACCTCTCACCTCAAATCATTGAAACATAAAATAGACCATGACATATATTGATGGAAGTCCAGGTTCTATATATTTGTATTTTTTAACTTGATACTTAGAATATTGATAGATCTGAATGGCCCAATAATATTGTTTAATTTCAGAAATCTCGCTCTACATAATTTTTTTTTCACAAACGAAGATTTAATGTTTTTTTATTTTATTTTTTTTAGGTTTATTTGAGAGTAATGTGAATTTATTGACCTGAGCTAAGAACAATTTGTATTAAGATATCAATTGATCAGTGTTTCTTCATACACTAGTAGTCAATAACAAGGACTCGGGCCTTATATGGTCGTAAAACTTTGGAGGAGGAGTTTTGTACTCGTACTCAAAGAACGACCAATCAGAACACTATGTTTCCAATATTTTACTGTGCTCTGATTGGACGATTTTGGAGTATGAAAACAAGACTTGTACTCAAAAGTTTCATAGAATGATGGTAAATACTGGTCACATTTAAAAAGAATAAATATTTACCAGTGTTTCAGCTAGACTTTGAAATTTTCAGGACAATTGCCAGTTTTATCAAAATTTCTTCAGGACATACATTAATAAATAATAATTAAACTAATTTTTATAAAGTTCTTCAGGATAATTTGAGAAATAGATGAGCAAATGTCCTGAGACTGGTGCCTAGCTGAATCACTGTTTACACTGGCATATTCTTAAGATTATCCAGTGGGAAAATACTTTATTAACATGTATTATTCAGAGAAGTGAAAACAAAAGAGTAATGTTTCATTTCATTATGAGTTTGTATTCTTGTGGTGGAATTTTTTTTTATGAAACAGTGTTCAACTAGAGTGCGCCATTGCGCCATTCCCGCGATTTTTGTCTTTCTGGCGCGATTGAAATTGTCAAGTGGGCCAAATCGGGCGCATTGCTTTTTTACCTTTTGAGATCGTCTCGGTAATAAATTCCGGAAATCAGTCCCGAAATATGTCAAGTTTTTACAAAGTATTTATCTGTATCAGTAGAGAGCTTTATGTAAAGTCGTTTTCAAGCATCCAAGTCACGTTGAGAATTTGTTTGTCAAGGTAAATTTAAGCATGATGCGTGACAGGTCAAAGTCTAATCCCTTTTGGTATTCAAAGCCAGAGTTGTTTTCTGATATTGCCTCAGAGGCAGGCAATATCAGAAAACAACTCTGGCTTTGAATACCAAAAGGGATTAGTCAAAGTCATGAAGCGTATATCTTCATATTTTGCTCCCGCAGGGGAGAAAAGAGCGAAACCAACTGCCACTGATGAAAAGCAAAACGAAGCAATCACTACAAATTTAGAAAATCCTTCAGAAAGTGGAATTGAAGGTTAGAAAAAGAATGAGTCGTCGGGGTCGGCGAGTGTACCTGCTCCACGCAAGTTTCAACAGCAGTGGTCAACTGATACAAAATACAAGGAGTGGCTGCAGTACGATGCTAACAAACAAAATATGACCTGTTCTTTTTGTATTAAAACTAATAAAAATCCCTTTACGACCGGTTGCACGAATTGTAGAACATCTTATTACCATCACTTTGTGTCTGTCCTTTGATTTACTATTAATTTAAAATTCAAATTCAAACTCTTTTATTGACACAAACTCATCAACAAGATATGGTTATATCCCAATTACACAAGATGTATTAACATCACGTGGTGTCCGTTGTCTTTTGACATTGACCCCTAACTTCCAGATTTGGCCCCCTGTCAAATGTTGCCTGGGCCAACATGACCCCCTGTGACCAATTTCTAGATTGAACACTGATGAAATTCTCATCACAATTAGATTAGATTAGATTTTTTTGAAACTTTTGTTTCAAATATTCCAGCAAGCAGGTCGCAGACAGTGATTTGTACTAGTTTGTTGGCCTGTATATAGTGTGATATATTATGTGTGGGTGCTATATTGCCATAGAGTACAGTCAGAGACATAGTGTGATAAATCTTTGTAATATGCATATCACTCTTCTTAGTGATACTGATATATATTTTAATCTGTTTAATCTATTTACTTGTTTTGATATGACTTTTGGGTGATAGTAAACGTAACACTTTACAGTCAAAGAAAAAGTGGCCTCATAATACAGGTGACCTCTTAAAAGAGGTTCAATTCACATGAAATTTTCTATATCAGGTTAAGAAAAAGGTGACCTTTAAATACAGGTGACTGCTTAATAGAGGTGACTGCATGGACAGGTTTTACTGTACTTATTTTGATATGCCTTTTTTAGTGATAGTAAGTAAAAGACATTTTAGAGATATATTTAGTAGAACAAAAGATATATCCAAATCATTAAGATGAGTGATACGTCTATCACAGTGATTTATCACGCAATGTCTATGACTGTACTGTACCTTTTTGTTTGTCAATCAAGATTGTTATTTATTTGTTTATTTTTGTTACTAATTTTTAGCAGGTCACAAACAGTGATTTGTACTTGTTATGACCTGTATATACTAGTCTTTCCTTTATATTTACATTTATTGTTTATTGTTTGTTAATTAATTGTTAATATGTTTACAAATCAAAGTCATATAACTGGACAATCCATTTTACATACGATGTAATATTATATTCCATACCCTACAAGATCAAAATTTTGCATCTTTTGTCATGTATAATTAGGGTTATGACTATGATTGTTTAAAACTACTTCCAACAATATTTCAGTGAAATAGTGGCGTATTCTGTTAATTGAGGAAACTGCAGCGAGGCCGTCGTGGTCGTGATCGTATGGTAGTTGGATTTACTACTACCTATGCAGGGGTGTGGAAATATCTGATCTGAGCACTTGTCCCCGGGCAAGTCAAAATGGAAATTTTACTTGTCTGAAAAAAAAGTCACTTGCCCAGACTTTTTTGTTGAATTGGTACTATGCCTTACATATACAAAAATGTATGTTAATTTATTGAGTTAATTTGTTAATCATTTAACTTATTTCCAATTAAATATTTGTTCATTTACAAAAGCTAATTTTATTTTCTAAAGAAAACTTTCCTTGTATTGCAACCACGGAAAATCGATTAACCATATTTGTTGAAATTCACGTTTTCGTTTCTTTTCGTATTGTTTACCCTTCTCCACCTGCGACTTTCGTTTTAGCGGTTTATCATTATTTGGAGAGTAGCAACGGATTCTTTTCTTGGTTTATGACAAACTTGTCCATCTTTCGAAAAATCAATAATTAAATTTTGGTATACAGAAGATAAAACCTAGGCGTTGATCCCGAGTCAATGAGAAATGCTATGCAAAAACTCAAAAATCCGAAGTTGCGTAACTAATTTGTCTGTCTAAACAATCGATCTATTTTCAGTCATAAACTTTTAACCGACATAGTTACAGACTGTCGTATTTGATGATTTTTTGACAATTATCAATAGAAATTTGATCCCCCCCCCGAGAACATGGCCAATTTTCACTTGTCCACAGACAACCAATGCAAACAAAATTTACATGCCCGTTCGGTTATGTGTATGAGTTGGGCAAGTCAGGCATGGCATTTCCACACCCCTGCTATGTAATCAGTGCCTATCTTCACTAATGTTATGAGTTCGAACCCCGTTCATGGCTGGATGAACTCGTTACAACATTGTGTGATTAATTTTGTCAGTGACATGCGGCAGGTCAGCGGTTCTCTTGGGATACTTTTTTCCTCCACCAATAAAACTGACCGTCAGGATATAACTGAAATATTGTTAAAAGTGGCATTAAATCACACAACCCTAACCCTATATAGCATGGATAGGATTTTATTTGCAGACAGCATTTTTTTCCAAAATTTACCTATATCAATTACAGGGGAGGGAGGGTATTGAAACATTAGAAATTTGTTTTTGTCCAGACAGGAACAGGAGAAAAAACAAATTTCCAAAAAAGATTCAGCCTCTCCCCCCCTAAGATAGAAAAATGATTGTTATCTAAGCTAATATGGCCTGAAAAGTCATGTGGGTTATTGTCATAATGTATCAATCCTTGTGAATTACACACCATGTAAGATTAATTACATAAAACCAGACTTTGCCTTAATTTTTTCACCTACTTTCCCGAAAGCCTTTAGAAAAATTTTCTTTTTATTCAAACAAATTCTTTCTTAATTTTCACTTGCCGAATATTGTATTTCTTGTCCCGATATTCGGGCAAGTGAGTTAGCTCAAAGACTGTAGAACACTGTTTTTAAAACAAAACATTCCCGTCTTAAATCCTTTGAAGTAAACAGAAAACAAGTTTTAATAATATACACCCAGCATGTATATATATGATTTGTCCAGTTATGATGATGCACATTTGTATAAGTGCTAGGTTCTGCAGGAATTTTATATTGTTGTTGCTTAAATTTGATGTGGCATATTTACATTTTTTTGTATATGAAAGGTTACACAAATTTCATTCTTAAAAATTATTGAAATTGTAAAATTGTATATATACATGTTATAATTAATCAAATGTATTTCTATGCGTTACAAATATTGTGTTCAATCATTCTTGCATGAAAATTGAGTAAAAAATTATGGAAACTAAAAGTTCACAAAGTTGATTCAGCTGCATAAATTTCAGCTGTTAAAAAAAAATTCAATGTCAGAATTCACATTTTATATTTTTTATTGTCATGTACCAAAAACGTGTGAAATTTATGGTAGAGTTTATAATAGATGGATAATTATTTATGGCATGTCGTTTTTGGATGTACAAAAAAAGATATATATTTAACATTGTTATGGCTAACAAAATAGATATAGTCTGAAAATAACATATTTTATGAATTACCAATAAATGGGTCATTGCATTGACTTGTGTGGTGAAATGTACATTGACAACCTAAAGCTACATTAACAATGTATTACATATAGGTACGTACATTCTTGTCTTATTTGTGGTATTAAACAAAAGAAATAATTCTTTATATTTAATTGTAATATTTGCCCACAAGATCATAGCAGATTTTTAGTGTAAACTATATTTTATTTGAAAGAAAGTCAAACACAAAAACAAGATAGAAAATAGCAGGTGGGATTGGAAAACAATTTTTATCACTTTTACAAATTCCATTCCCTAGCAGATTTTTGATTTAGTATCAGACAAGATATGTATGATCTTGCTATTCAATCAATATAGCATTTCACTTTCAATAACTCGTGGGTAATTGTGACCCATTTTTCTCCTCTTAACATTTTAAATTTGCAAGAAAATCCTTTTTATTTTTGAACCGGGACCGTAGATATAAATAGCTGTGGGCGGAGCAAGCATTCAGATTGCTCATTATTTTGACCACGGTTATCTCGATGAGGAAAAATCAATGATACATAATAGTTTCACAGTTACCGTTGATTGGAGCAAAATATTCGACAGGCATGGTCACTAGTGTTCCTCCCTATGAAACTTTTAGTCTTATTAAAAATAATATTCTTCATCAGTCTAAAAACTACAAAAATCACTTCGAAAATTCAAATTTCTGAGGTGTGTGACCTTTAGGTCACGTTGGTCATGTGACATATAGTTTCATAAATATGCTGTTCATATCAACGGGAATTTTTTATGATGAGCTCCGCCCGCAAATTCTGTTGGTAGGCACTACCGCAAATTCCCCTTTAAACACCTATCATTTGATTGGTTGTAAAATAGTGGGACAGAATTTATTAAAATGTTTTAATATATGTCAGTTGACTTGTGGGTTTCGAGTAGAGATTATCGGAGTGTGATCACCTGTGGATTACCAACACTGCCATTTCAAAGAATAAGTTTTTAATTTAAAAGAAATCATTTTTCTTCACTGAATCTGACTGAAATTTAAAAGAAAATATTTTCTTTCATAAAACTATCTCGTCATTGAAACTAGATACATTGAAGACATATGATATCTATGCTCAGTGTCATATTGGTTTGTTTGTTTGTTTGTTTTTTACTTTGTGTCATATTGATGTCAAATATCACCTTCAAAATAATACAAGGTTCCTGTAAAATTTTGCAGTATAAAATATTATTGTCTCCCTTGCAACAAGCAACTTATTAAATAAAATATTTACCTTTAAATTAGTAGTTGAATGATATAAAAAGAAAGTGCATTGAAACGCCAAAATGAAAATAAACATACAATTGTTAAAACGGAGATTGACTTGTAGACAATGTAAAAAATTGAAATAAGTGGAAGATCTCTTGTAAGAATTGATTGAAAAACATGTCAAAATGAAAATGGAAAAAAAAGGCTGATTCAACATGTTATATGGTTATCATGGAACATAGTACATTTTTTTGTAGTGTCTTTGTTAAACTCTTCTCATCCTTCTAAATCTTTTATACAATAAAAAAAGATTTAGATTTTTCTGTAAAATTGTCTAATTTTCCAAATTTTACATATTATGCAATTTAAGGTATTATTACTCCTTTCAACCTAGAATTGAACACATTTAAGCTGTAGCTTTATTTTAAGTAGCTGTATATGTTTTACTGTTTATTTGCTCAAAGATGATCTGCACTTAGCTATAGCTAAAATTGACTGAAATTACATTTAATTTGATTTTATACACTGTACAGTATAACGTCTTTTTGGCTAGTATTTTTTGTATTTTCTTGGTGATGGAGACATGGGTTTCAATAGAAATCTAGTTTAGAGAAAATTTATTATATATTGTAAATCCCTATGGAGTAAACCGTTTTGAGAACTTTCATACAAGTCATATGAGTGATCATTCAGCATTATTTGGCCTCTGTTGTTTGGCCCTTCATCTGTCCATTTTAACATTTCAATTTTCTCCACTAAAACTATATGTTGCCTATCTAATTAGAATTCATGTATCCAGAAACTGTGCCTCCTTCCAATGAACTATTGGGTTAAAATTAAACAAAGCTTTCATGCTTCTTTTAAAAATTGCACTCAACAACATAAGTCTCTGTATGAAATGAGTGCTTTTTCATATAGTGTTAAGCCATAATGGTCTAATTAGGCAATAATGAGATATTTTTAAACCTATATATCTTTTTTCAATGCCAACCAGGCAAATATGCTAAATTTTGATAAATCACTTGTTAATTAAACCGAGCAATACAGACTCAAGTGGGCCTCTGGTTTTAATTATACAACTGTATGAGTCAAACACAAGTGAGCCCCTGGTTTTAATTATACAACTGTATAAGGTAAACACGAGTGAGCCCCTGGTTTTATTATACAACTGTATGAGTCAAACACAAGTGAGCCCCTGGTTTTAATTATACAACTTTTTACAAAAAAATAGACAAACACAGATAAAAACCCCTGGTTCTAATTATGTATGAGGGATTGCAAAATATACTATTGATTTTTTGTTGTTGTTGCTTATTTAGACTAGTAAATATTAATTTTTAGGATAATGGACATTACATGTAATTAGATTTTTTTTTTACTATGATATATTTTGCATACATGAATTAAACAGTAATCTCAACTGGATGTTCAAGGCAGAAAACATGTTTTTTAATTTTTTGATTTTTACATGATGTTATATTTCTCAGACAGAAGTCTGAACTTATGTTCTAGGCAGAAAACATGTTTTTTTTATTAAATTTTGACAGGATGTTGCATTTCTCAGGCAGAAGTCTGAACTTGAATATTCGTAATCCATACATACGAAACAAATAATTTTTTGAATGTTTATACACTATATTACCTGCAAGCATTTCTCTGACAGTGATCAGAATTTGTGTTCAAGGCAGAATTTTTATTTTTTATTTTTTACACGATGTTGCATTTCTCAGGCAGAAGTCTGAACTTGAATATTCGTAATCCATACATACGAAACAAAATAATTTTTTGAATATTTATACACTATATTACCTGCAAGCATTTCTCTGACAGTGATCAGAACTTGCTTACAGCTGATCCAAATCTGTATTCAGATCAGTTTTATTTGTTGAATAAATTTTTATTTTGAAAACTTTTATCTTTTCTTTCTTATTTATCTTTTTTTTTTCAGAGTTTAAAAATGATTGTTATACACAGGCACATGCAATATTATTCTTTGTACGTTTGTTTGATTGATTGATTGATTTTTTGGTGTTTAATGCCACTTTCAGCAATATTTCAGCTATATCATGGTGACCAGTTTTAGTGGTGGAGGAAGCCTGAGTACCCAGAGAGAACCACCGACCCTGGGCAAGCAACTGGTAAACTTTATCACTTGTGGCTGCGAGTCGAGTGCACCCTTTTTAGCTCACCTGACCCAAAGGGTCATGTGAGCTTTTGTCATCACTTTGCGTCCGTCGTCGTCCGTGTCTGTAAACTTTTCATACTTTCTTCTTCTTCTTTGAAACCACTGAACTGATTTGGACCAAATTTG
>MJUT01060689.1:116256-132672 GCA_002080005.1 Gigantidas platifrons | reverse complement strand
TTTTCCTCTGAAAGCAGTAAGTCAATTTAAAGCAAACATGACATGAATGGTCCTTAGGTGGTCAACTTCCAAAATAATGTCATGTGACCCTGACCTCCATCCAAGATGGCCACCATCAGCGAACATAATTTCAACATAGGATCCTATGGAAAAAAATGTTTAAAATTTTTTCCTCTGAAAGCAGTAAGTCAATTTAAAGCAAACATGGCATGAATGGTCCTTAGGTGGTCAACTTTCAAAATAATGTCCTGTGACCCCGACCTCCATCCAAGATGGCCGCCGTCAGCGAACATAGTTTTAACATAGAACCCTATGGGAAAAATGTTTAAATTTTTTTTCCTCTGAAACCAGTTAGCCAATTTAAAGCAAACATGGCATGAATGGTACTTAAATGGTCAACTTTCAAAATTATATCCAGTGACCCAGACCTCCATCCAAGATGGCCACCATCAGCGGACCATTGGACTGTATGGGAATTTCAGTGAGAAACTACTCAACAAATTGAATATTTTGCATTATATGAATGTTACTTGGATGGTTCTACACCTGATCTATTATTTTGGTGCAGATTGGAAATTCAAGGTGACCTCCATTGACGGATGAAGTTTAACATACCGGTAGGTCCTTTACCAGAATTGTAATTGTCCCCCGACGCTTCGTCGAAGGGGACTATAGAAATGGGTATCGTCCGTCTGTCCGTCAGTGTGCTTTTTGGTTTCCAGATGATAACTTGTAAATGAAAAGTCAGATTGAAGCTAGGTTTGGTATGTAAGTGTATCTTATGAATATCTAGGTCAAGTTCGATAATGATGATTTTTCGACAAATCTAACCAGAGTTACTCCCCTTTTTTTACTTCAAAATGGTCCTTGGATGGTCCCCTTTCAGAATTATGAGTGATACAGGCTCACCTGACCCTCTAGTTTACAGTAGTTTCAAAATTTTATCTTACTATATAACCTTGGTGTCGGGGGACCAGTGGCCAACGGCCTTTTATTTTGGTGCTGATCGGTAATTAAACATGGCTGCCAGGGGTATATAATGTTTTCTGATTCGTCAATCTTTAAAAATCTTCTGGTCAGAAACGACTGATTCAATTTAATTTGTTTTCTGGTGTGAATGATCTATGGATGGTCCTCTACCTAAATTGTAAATTTGGTTCCGATTGGAAATTCAAGATGGCTGCCAAAGACGAACAAAGTTTAACATAGAAGCCTACAAGACCCAATGGGAATTTGTACTGAGTTGTTCTTCTCAGAAAGTACCAAACCAGTTGACTTGATTTGTTCTATGCTGCTCCTATCTGCAAACAGAAAGACTTGAAAAATGTGCTTGCTGATAACCTTCTTCAAGAATTAAAACTTAAGCAGTCTAATATACTTACCATGGGAGATTTTAATTTTGACTTTAGGTTTTCAGAATTTATGGAGCACACATTCAATAGTAAGCAAATTGTGTCTTAAGTCACAAGAAAATATGAATCTTTGTTAGACTTCACGTTCCTAAGGATTTACCCTGCCAATTATTACCAGGTGAGCGATGACAGGCTCTCCAGAGCCTCTAGTTTGTAATTTACAAAGCTGGGCGCGAACCCACGCCATATTGGTGATGGGCTTGTATGAGTTGTTAGATCCAACGACCGAACTCATTGAGCCACCCGGGCCCCCTTTGTACCTTTGAAGAGTCATTGTTGTTTTCAACACCAAATGAGCAATTTTTTCAGGGATATCATGCCAAGAATAAGTTATATTTTGATGTAATTATGATGATGATGATAAAGTCTGCTTTGTACTAGACCAATAAGCTTAGTTGGATTTTTATATTGCTAGCTCACTGAAACAACAGTCCGCAGATAGACATGTTGTGCCATTCGGCCACATTATCCTGTTTCCGAGCCAACCAGTCTTTCTCCTTGTGGCGTGCTGTGTGCTTAGCGAGAAGCAACAAATACCAATTTTATAGTCTTTGGTTTGACCAAGCCAGGGCTCAAACCCAATACCGCACTTGAGGCGAGCACCCTTACCATTACACCACTGATGTGGTTTGAATTTGAAGAAGATAAACAGATTGATGGCAATACAATCGATTCATAGTAAATATTGAGACACAAATGAAAATAAGATATTGTCTTCACTGTATGTCTGTTGCCATCTGCCTCCATTAGTATTTCATATTTCAATCTGTTTCTCAATCCACTGGACCTCTTGAAACTATTTGACTGCAAACTTGGCTGGAACATTGTACCTTATGTTTTTTTTGCGTCGATCAGAAATCCAAGAGCCAAATGAGGAAATCACAGGCTACATAGACATTTACTAATTAATTCAGAACAATATAGTCCACTGTATATTCAGTTAGGGATTCTGTCATCAGCAATAATTTTCTAAAAGGAGGTGGTCAAAGGCCGGAGGGCAGTTTCAAAAGTCTAAAACAAAGACCGGAGAGCAGTCTCAAAAGTCTAAAACAAAGACTGGAGATCCGTCTCAATGGTCTAAAACAAAGACAGGTGAGCATTCTCAAAAGTCTAAAACAAAGATCGGAGAGCAGCCTCAAAAGTCTAAAACAAAGACTGGAGATTCGTCTCAATGGTCTAAAACAAAGACAGGTGAGCATTCTCAAAAGTCTAAAACAAAGATCGGAGAGCAGCCTCAAAAGTCTAAAACAAAGACCGCAGAGCAGTCTAAAACAAAGACCGGAGAGCAGTCTCAAAAGTCTAAAACAAAGACCGGAGAGCAGTCTCAAAAGTCTAAAACAAAGACCGGAGAGCAGTCTCAAAAGTCTAAAGCAAAGACCGGAGAGCAGTCTCAAAAGTCTAAAACAAAGACAGGAGAGCAGTCTCAAAAGTCTTAAAACAAAGACCGGAGAGCAGTCTCAAAAGTGAAACAAAGACCGGAGAGCAGTCTCAAAAGTCTAAAATAAAGACCGGAGAGCAGTCTCAAAAGTCTAAAACAAAGACCGGAAAGCAGTCTCAAAAGTCTTAAAACAAAGACCGGATAGCAGTTTCAAATGTCTTAAAACAAAGAACGGAGAGCAGTCTCAAAAGTCGAAAGGCCCGTTTACACATCAAAATTTGCCATCAAAAACTTGGTTAAAGTTCTTTGATCGTGTAAACCTGCATTAAAAACTTTAATGGACTTTGATGGGAATTGATAATTCAAAACATTTTTTCGGAATCTAGATCTAATTCAGCCATTTTGTTTGTCTTTGAAGTTACATCCGAAAGATAACTTGGGATAAAATAAAACTTTGATCGTATAAACGGGATAACTTTGACATAGTTTTCTTTGAGCAAATTTTCCCTCAAAATATTTTTAACAAGTGTTTGATGAAAACTTTGATCGTGTAAACTGGCTTCAAAACAACTATCTAAAATACATGCCCTTAAAGATGGAGGGAATCCATTTTTCAAAGGACTCATTGCTGCACAAATACTGGTTAAAACTGGACGTTATAGACACATACACCACTTACACAGTGCACAAACACCATCAAGAATAATAACAAGCATATCACCAATACAGTGTGGGTTCGCACCCGGCTTTGTAAATTACAAAAAAGGGTGCACTCGACTCTCAGTCGCAAGTGATAAGGTTTACCAGTTGCTTGCCAATGGTCGGTGGTTCTCTCCGGGTACTGCAGCTTCCTCCACCACTAAAACTAGTCCCCATGATATAGCTGAAATATTGTTGAAAGTGGCGTTAAAACACCAAAAATTAAATCACCCATCAAGAATAGTTTGGAAATACCTAAAGGGGTAATTAGAAGTTATACACATCTAGAGGGAAATCACTTCCCATAACAAACATATATAATGTTTTCTTTTAAAATCGGTACCTTACCAATCTAATTAAAATTAGATGCTCGTACTTTTTTGGTGCCACGGTTAGTGCATTCCTCCTCCAAAAAAAAAAAAAGAAGATACAGCAAAAATGTATTTTAATTAGTTTGGTACCTCACTAACTCCATAGGCTATATGCATCACAAACAAGTACAACACAAATAGTTTTGCCTTTGTATTAGGTCGAGAATAATACATAACAATAATTAATTGACTAGTAAATTTCATTTTTTAATAGAAAAACACATTTTACTCGTCCGTGATGGAAATATTGTACATATTCCGAGAGCATCAGCATAATCTGGTATATCAAATATCCTACAGCCATTTATAACTTCTGAAAGAAACAAAAATATATCATGTATCAAAATTATCACCAATGAATTTCTCGGCTATCTATATTGATGAAAAATTAAATAAAGATGGTTCTGGTTCTGGTTCTGAAATGTGATTTTTAGAATGTGGATATTTTACAAAAGCAAAATGCCTTGTATTTCTGGAAATTCTTCATGAAATCGTTGTAAATATGTCTTAATGCCTCCGGATTTTGCTCACACCATGCTCAACACTTCCCGATCCTTTCCTCACTCATGACTTATCACCGGGTTTGTAACTAGATTAACATGACGGATGCCATTGGTGGAGCAGGAACTTGTCTGTTCTTCTTCGATTTACAGATTTTGATTATCCATTTGATAACTTCAAACTCTTCTGAAGACAAGTCATATCCAGGTCTAGGCATTCTAATACAACCTTTGTTGTAACTTTTTAATTTTGGTTGTATACTATTGTTAACATCTAATGGCATCCTGTTAAGTGTCACGATATATAGCTGAAATACTGCTAACGCCGACGATAGACCTTAGACCCATAATATAATACGACTGCATTTACGGTCCTATAAAAATCAAACAAATAATTTGTAGTGTTATTAGATTCAAATGACATGTACATATATACAAAAGTAGTGGAGCAGGGACTGCCTACCCTTCCGGAGCACCTGAGTTCACTCCCGGTTTTTAGTGGGGTTCGTGTTACTCGATCTTTAGTATTATGTGTATCTTTGTCGATCGTTGTTTGTCCTTTTTCTTTTGGCCATTGTATTGTCTGTCCTTTTTCTTTTGGCCATTGTGTTGTCTGTCCTTTTTCTTTTGGTCATTGTGTTGTCTGTCCTTTTTCTTTTGGTCATTGTGTTGTCTGTCCTTTTTCTTCTGGCCATTGTGTTGTCTGTCCTTTTTCTTTTGGTCATTGTGTTGTCTGTCCTTTTTCTTTTGGTCATTGTGTTGTCTGTCCTTTTTCTTTTGGCCATTGTGTTGTCTGTCCTTCGATTTACGGATTCTGATTCCCCTTTGGTATCTTCAAACTCTTCTTAAAATATCCAGGGGCCGTCATGGTCGTGATCTTATGATAATTAGATATACAAATACATATGCACTCGGTGTCTATCACCACTGATGTTGTGTACAATATTACGTGATAAAGTTTGTCAGTTACTTGCGGCAGGTTAGTGGTTTTCTCCGGGTACTCCGATTTCTACACCAATAAAACTGACCACCACGATAAAACTGAAATATTGTTGAAAGTGGCGTTAAACACCATCAAACAATCAAACATTGCATATGTATACGTTGAAATTGGAATTATAAACACCATAACCCTAACCAATTGTCAGAATCTCTTTAACAAATAGTTCCCGGCACTTCGGGCCATATGGCAGTTTATGGACCGAGATGTCACCCACAAAATATTATATGGATCGAAGCGAAACTGAGGTCCATATAGTATTTTGTGGGTGACAGACCGGTCCATAAACTGCCATATGGCCCGAAGTGCCGTGAACTATTTGTTATATTATACTTCGCGTCCAAAAACAAGCCCAATTATCTCCCGAAATAAAGACTCGAAAACGAGGCAGTCCACTGTCGGTCCATATGGATAGAGTTGTTATTACCTAAATCCAAACCTATAATAGTAGGAACTTGCTATAGGCCACCAAAGCAAAACAATTTTCTGGAACTGTTTGACCTTATTCTGAACAAAATAAGACCGGAGTGTGAAATCATAATTCTTGGCGATTTTAATATTTGTATGAAAAACAAAAATTCTGATATATACAAAAAATACTCGAATATCCTTAACATGTATGCATTGGAACAATTAATTTCCAAACCAACGCGAATTTCATCATCTAGTAGTTCATTAATAGACCATATTTTATGTAATACTAGTGAAAAGATTTGCCAATCCGGTGTCATTGAAGTTGGAATTAGTGACCATTTTGCCATTTTTTGCACTAGAAAAACAACTAGAGAACACACAGGTAAACAGAGTACTGTACGTATACGATCATTAAAACATTATACACAAGAAGCCTTTATAGAAAAACTTGAACAAACTGACTGGTCGGAACTCTATCTCTGCAGAAACGTAAATCAAGCATGGGAAATTTTTCGAAAATTATTTCAATCAACTTTAAATTCAATAGCTCCATATAAAGAAATACAAATTAAACAGAATTCCGAACCATGGATGACTTCAGAAATTTTAGATAATATTAGAAAACGAGATCAATATTTAATATCATATAAAAAAACAGGTAGTAAACATTTATATTTGGATTACTGTAAATTGCGAAATTTGGTACAAAGAAATGTTAAAAAGGCTAAAGAAGAATACGTCGCAAATAAAATTGAAGAAAACAAAAACGCTCCGAAAAAAATATGGGAACAGCTGAAAACTTTAGGTTATAGTTCAAAACAAAAAAACAATGCTTGTGTTATTCTGAAGGTGAATGGTCAAAGTTGTCATAATTTAAATGACATCGCAAACATTTTCAATAATTTTTTCACAACCGTGGCATCGAAGCTTGTTCAAAAGTTGCCTCCATCTCCAAATATATTCCACGTAGCCTCTACTCTTTTCCAACAGTTTTATAGTAGAGTTAATATCAATAGATTACAACTTGAAATAAGTCCTGTGTCCGAGGAATTTATATATAAGGAATTGTGTCATCTTAATTCATTTAAAAGCACAGGGTTAGACGACATTCCAGCAAGGTTCGTCAAAGATGCGGCTACAACACTAACAAAGCCCATCAATTTCATTGTAAATTTATCAATCACGAGTGGTATAGTTCCCGATCAATTAAAATCAGCACGGGTCAAACCATTATTTAAGAAAAACAATAGAACAGAGGTTGGAAATTATAGACCAATAAGTATACTGTGTATTATATCAAAATTTTTAGAAAAAGTAGTATATAAACAGCTAGAATCATATTTAGTCAAAAACAACTTGCTATATGAACTTCAATCTGGTTTCAGAAGCGCTTATTCCACCGATACCTGCCTTATTCATCTTTTTGATCATATTAAATCTCAAACATCTAAAGGCCTCTTCACTGGTATGGTAATGATAGATCTTCAGAAGGCATTCGATACGGTCGATCATCAAATTCTTTGCAACAAGCTTCAAGCGATGGGAGTATCTAACATTAAATGGTTTGAATCGTATTTAACAGGCAGACAACAGTTGGTTAATGTTAATGGCACAGAATCCAACCCAGCAAACATTAGCTGTGGTGTTCCACAGGGAAGTATTCTAGGTCCTTTACTTTTCCTTTATTATGTCAATGATATGTCCATAAGCATTAACTCAGACTGTAAATTACTTCTGTACGCAGATGACAGTACTATTATGTTTTCTCATAAAAATCCTGAATTTATCTCTCAAAAACTTGGTCAAGAACTCGAATCCTGTAGTGAATGGCTCGTTGACAACAAACTTTCTCTCCACCTTGGTAAAACAGAATGCATTCTTTTTGGTCCAAAGAGAAAATTAAAAAATGTAACTGAATTTCAAATTAACTGTAATGGTCATATAATAAATTCACAAAATAGTGTTAAATATTTAGGCATTGACATTGATCAAAACCTGTCTGGCGAAAAAACAGCTAACTCTATTATTAAAAAGGTTAATTCCCGGTTGAGGTTTATGTATAGAAAGGCAAATTGTCTATCTGCCGAAACGCGGAAAACTTTAAGTATGGCACTTATTCAATGTCATTTTGATTATTCTTGTTCCTCCTGGTACGCTGGTATAACTCGTGCTTTAAAAAACAAACTGCAAGTGGCACAAAACAAAACAGTTAGATTCATCAAAAGCATGGGCCCAAGAACTAGTATAAAGCAAGCTGAATTATCTAGTCTAGGATTTTTAAATATTGAAAACAGAGTAAAACAGCTTCGATTGAACCATGCTCATAAAATCTATTATGATACCTGTCCTTCTTATTTGAAAAATAATTTCATCAAAATTAATGAACATCATGCCCATAATACTAGATCAAGTCAGATTAATTATGTTACACCAAAAATTAAAGGCATCGAATCAACAACATTTTACTACAATGGAATCCATGATTGGAATTCTCTACCCGATTCGATCAAATCCATCAATGATTTGCAAAGATTTAAAAAAGAAGTGAAGTGCCACCTGATACATACCAGTGAAGAACGGGAAAGACGTGTCATATCATAATAATGACAATTATATATACATATATATTTTCATAGATAATGTACTTATTTTAAAATTAAGTAATCCCTCTACCCGCTCATGTTGATCTTTTAATGTCCACTTGAACTTTAAGCTGATACTTATAAAGGACCCCATTGGAAATAAGCTGAATGGCTTTCATGGGCTATCCTTGGTGAGAAAGTTCTCAGCAGCTACAATTGGTGGATTGAAGTTTCAGTTAAAGATGGCAGTTTTATGTTTTATTTTTAACTTAACGAGAAATTTTTAAACACTTGTGTATGATGTTGAAATTTTTAAACCTAAATATATTTTACCTTTTACCTTTTACCTTATATAACGTTATATTGACCTGCTGCGCAAAGACAAATAGGGAAAATAAACATGTAAAATATAATATAATAACATACCTTCACAGTCCTCCGAACATGGAGACAATAGTTTACCCGATGGTAAACAACGAGGTATATACATAGAACATGCTATAGACTCAGCACTTGGTCGTGGTATTGTACAGTTCGTTATCTGACTGAGCATAGATCCTAATACCAACTCGGCCTTTTCAGAAGTTTTCTGGCCGGGGTAGTTTCGGAATGGATTGGCCGTTCTGTTAAAGCCGTATTTTCCACAGATGGTACTGCTGACAGGAACACATAATTCATTTGTTGTTGTTGTTGTTGTTGCTACAAACAAATAATTTTGTCAGTAGTTTTTAAAACTAAACAGGTTGTAATATTAGATATTTATGCAAATTAACAAATAGTTTATTCTGGCACATTAAATAGAGATCACTATACAATGTATATATTAAAATTTTTTATAAAACACATGTGAAAAACTAAATGAAACGATTTTTGAAATCAACAAAATAAAATAAAGTTTCCCATCTTATTTTATTTGCATAATTATATCATTTAGTTCTGTTTTATTGATGTGATATAAGTCATTGCATTGTTCTTCTAAGATATGCGGGGGCCCGGGTGGCTCAATGAGTTAGGTCGTTGGATCTAACAACTCATACAAGCCTATCACCAATACGGCGTGGGTTCGCGCCCGGCTTTGTAAATTACAAAAAAGGGTGCCCTCGACTCGCAGCCGCAAGTGATAAAGTTTACCAGTTGCTTGCCCATGGTCGGTGGTTCTCTCCGGGTACTCCGGCTTCTTCCACCACTAAAACTGGTCGCCATGATATAGCTGAAATATTGCTGACAGTGGCGCTAAACACCAAAATTCAAATTCAAATTCTAAGATATGAAGGTCAGTGGCTTCCTCAACCAATAAAAATGACTGCCATGATATAACTGAAATGTTGTTGAAAGTGGCGCTAAACACCATAACTCAAACCCTAATGTTTGTTAGTGACTTGCTACAGGCCAGTCGTTTTCTCCGGGTACTCCGGATTCCTCCACCAATAAAAATGACGGCCACGATATAACTGAAATATTGTTAAACACCATCAAACAAACAAAATCTATGAGATGACGTACTACCAGTACCCCTCCTTAAGTGTCATCGTTTTCTAAAATACTAAAAGCTACTTAGCACTGGTAAAACATCAAAACTGTAATGAAAATTATAAATAAATAATATGAGAGTTTCTGATTTGGAGTTTTATGGGAAACAATCTGTGAAATCACGTAATTTTACAATTCTAATAATTGTCATGGTTTCCGTAGTTATGAAGGGCCATCGTGCATGGTACCAGTACCGGATTTACCATTGTGCTTCGGTGTGCTTAAGTACAGGGCCTCGTTGGCCAGGGGGCCCATCTTAAATTCCTGCCAAAAGAATATTTTTGCGATGGATTTTTGCTTATGTGGTGCTTCGAGTTTCTTACAGACGCAGTGTACACGTCTGACCTAATATTATACAATTACTGCAATTGGACGAGATCAGTATGAGGTTTTATAGGTAAATATGTGTATTCGGCGCGAAACGCGGGAAAAGGCTCGGCGAAGCCTCGCCTTTCCCCCCGTTTCTAAGCCTCATACACATATTACCTATAAGCTTCGACAGTGCACAAGTATTGTACCCGATGAAGGTTATTGCCTAAACACGTCGTGCGCACTAAATTTGATTTTTATGTTTTTATTACATATTTTGGAACTCTTGTCCCCGAATATAGCAATAATTTAACGATATTTCAAATAAAAGATAACAACTGGGATATCTAATATAATTGAGTGCGCACGACGCTTTTCTGAACACTCAACAGTCAAAATAANTTTTATTATTTGGAAATTTTTTGAAAATTTTGAAATTTTATGAAATTTTCTAACATATTGATTAGCAAAAAGCAATTTCTGTGCAATAAAAAACCATATTGCACTCTCGTGCCACGTAATTTCATTCATTGATTTTGCACGAGAGTGCAATAAGATTTTTTATTGCACAGAAATTGTTTTTTGCTAATCAATATGTTAGAAAATGGAATGTCACGTGTATTGCTTCTGGCCAATAGAAAAACAGTAAAATAGAACCTTATGTAATAAAACGCAATATTTTAATTATTCCTAAATTTCCTGAGCACGTATGCCTGACTGCCTGTGTAGGCCTACCGGGTCTACCTCCTTCAGGGCCCAAGTAAGGGGCCTCAGAACTTAACTAGCACAGGGCCTCATTTGTCCTAAATCCGGCACTGCATGGTACATGTTATACATACCAGTATAACAGTATTCAATATTATTTTGTATTTAGGAGATTTTGATATTCACCCTGTACTATCATTAATACTTTAGCAACAGATTACGCAATTCTTACTATATTATTAAATAGAATTTAAGCTTATGAGATTACAACCGGTATTTGAATAAACATTTATAAAACTCTTATTCTGCAAACGTCTCTGAATGTTTAATATACATATACACACAAATGCATTTTATTTGACTTTCGAATTTATCCCGCAATGACAGCATTTACCGACCAAGATAGCCTGCCCAATATTTTTTTTTGATATTGGATGGTCATTTATAAATAGAATAAAATTTGATATGGGCAAATTCATCGGGGCACATCGGGGGATATTGTTTTCAAATACATACACAAAATTATTTCAAATACTTTTATCATCGTCCAGTAAACGTTTATTTACGATTTAAAATTGCAGGATAAATACAATACATGTGCACTGTCGAAGCATATAGGTAAATACGTGTATTCGGCGCGAAACGCGGGAAAATGCTCGGCGAAGCCTCGCCTTTTCCCCCGTTTCTAAGCCTCATACACATATTACCTATATGCTTCGACAGTGCACAAGTATTGTATATATATTGATCAGCGTACCCTATGAAGGTTATTGCTTAAACACGTCGTGCGCACTAAATTTGATATCTACGTTTTTATTACATATTTTGGAATCTTGTCCCCGAATATAGCAATAATTTAACGATATTTCAAATAAAAGATAATAACTGGCATATCTAATATAATTGAGTGCGCACGACGCTTTTCTGAACACTCAACAGTCAAAATAACACAAATATGAATATTACACAAACACAAAATAAATAAATAAATAATATAAAAGTTCAAACCTTTGGTAGTCGTTTGCTTCCCAAAGTTGGTAGTATCATAAATGCCTGTAGTGGTCATACCAGCATTAAACATGTCAGGCGTTGTGTAAAATGATGAAATGGACGGAAAAAATAAAGTAAAAAACATCAAAAAGAAGGGCAGTTCCCCATTTTTGCGTTTCATCATCAAATAGAAAAGTATTTATAGTTGTATAGTTGTGTGTTCTTGAAAGTATATTCACAACGTTATTTATATCGATTGGTCACCTTTCAACTGAAAGGCCTCAATGTACAAAGTACGTTTTTGCCTCTTTCACAAATGTTGTGTTTTTGGTATAAAGCTCACAATCATTAATATTAATAGATCAAATACATAAACACATGTACGTATGTCTGATTTATTACATGTATTCTAATATAAATGCTTGTTTTATATTTATATAATGACGGTTATGACGGTCAATAATATGTCACATGTACTTATAATGACAATAATAAAGACGTAGTGTATATATAATTAGTTGTGTATGACGTGTTTCTGGAATAACCTTCATCAGGTATGCTCATAAGAGAAAAAAAAACCCGTAAATATACAATTTAGTGAGTATGACGAGTTTCTGGAATAACCGTCACCAGGTATACCCATGCAGGTGATCAAAAGATTGGCAAACCAAATAATTTAAAAGTCTTTTTGGAGCTAGAAAACCTAAGGACATAAACAGTATAGTCAAAATCTGCCAACTTCATCTATGACTGAATGGAGAGAACATTAGTTTTAATAACATATTTGAAAAAAAATACATTTTAATTAAATAAGGGTTGACCTGGGAAGTGCATTTCAGTAGGAGAGAATACATTGCTAAACACGCGAGGGCAAGTTAACGACACTTTGTGGTAAACAAATGATTGCGATTTTCTTATTGTGAACTTTCTACTTCCATTTACCTATCATGTATTGACCAATCTTGCCATCTTCAATTTGCTTCTTTGAAAATATAAACAGGAACAAGATATACCGGGAGAGGGACTGTCAAGTTCAGAGTATGCTCTTGTAAATGAGATTACGCTTAGCAACCCGTTCTCTTATATTACACGGATAGTGAACTTTCTCATTGATAGAAACCAGTGGTTCATATCCTCAACACAGCACCAGCTTTTGACTTCATGTACATTATTTATTATTTGCAAGCCTGAGGCTAGGGTACTCCAGTACCTCACACAAATAACAGAATGGCACTAATTCCCTTAAAATATTTTGTTGTTGAAAAGTGGTTTTAAACGATTATAGTCATAACCCTAATTATACATGATAAAACATGACGAAAGGCATAACATCTTGATCCTGCAGGGTATGGAATAAGGCATGATAAAGGACCAATTATTTTATATTGGAGGGCATGGATGGTGTTAGGAATCTCCTTCACAACATTACCTTTGCGTATGCGAAAATGCGGAACATTTTTTATGTTCGCATTGCGCCGAAAGCATATTATTTGTTCAGACAGAGACAAAAAGAGTTTGAAGATACTAAAGGGGTAATGAGAATCCGTATATTGAAGAAGGACAGACAACACAATGACCAAAAGACAAACAACGATCTACAAAACATACACATAAAACTAAAGATCGAGTAACACGAACCCCACTAAAACCCGGAGGTGAACTCATGTGCTCCGGAAGGGTAAGCAGTTCCTGCTCCACTAGTGGCACCCATCGTGTTAATCTAGTATATTCCCTCTCTTATAAGTTAACATATTTGCAGTAGACTTAAAAATCAATAATCGTTTTTGACAAATCAATTCGGCTTTAAAAAAAAACCCTTTCCAATGTCGTCAAAATCAAACGGTTGGTGTATTTATCCCTTATATAGTAACATATAGTTCATTTCATAACAACGTGAAAAAATATAATAATGCTGACTGTCTGGCGTTGTAGTTCATATAATATAGAAAATCTGGAAGATACAAAAAGGGAAATCTGAAGCCCTAAATGGAAGAAGGACAGACAACACAATGGCCAAAAGAAAAAGGACAAACAATCATTTACAAAACACTACACAGTAAACAAAAGATTGTGCAACACGAACCCCCCTCCTCCCTCCAAACGGGAGTGAAAGCCTGTGGACAGTAACGGTAAGCATTTCTTGTTCCATTAGTGACACCCGTCATGTAACTCTTGTTAAAAACCCGGTGACAAGTCATGAATATAGCATACATTATCGGTTCTGGAAATCACGAATAATGTGACAATAAGCAACAATGATTAGCATACATTTTCATTTTTATTTTTCAGATTTTTCAATATATTTAACGTACATGTACATCAAATTATTTTTGTATAAGTAAATTAAGTGGCTGGAGCACTAAACCCATATATTTGTGTTGTCAACAAAAGTAGATTCTTGTACTTGATCAGTTGTAGTCCCTGAAATGAGAAATGAAAAGAATTTATTCACCTTAGGCAAAGCATACTTTTAGCGGACATACTAACCCATCCGGAGTACCTGGTCTCGTTTCTGGTTATTATTGGGTTGTCGGTGTTTTTGCTACATTTTATTGATGTCATAATCTTGGTTGTAAAATCGTGCTACTACATTAAAGTGCACATCACTGTTTAGACTTGGTAACAGAATATCTCAGGGGGAAATACTTCTGTTGTCACTATATTGGGAATAAAGATCACATGTTGACCCCAACCATGACGGTTAGAAGTGATCTGTATGTCTCATGGTATAATTTATGTTAATGTTCTATTTGTGGTTTTTTTCCCCTGACTATAGAAACAGGTTACGTATAAAGCTAGCATTTCCCATCGTTCCACATCTTCGTATGCAAACAAATCTCATTTTCGAATCTTTCATTTTGTATAAAATATAATCTGAGGTTATCATTATGGGAATATAGACGTTTTCAGAAATCGGTGATTACCTAGTTATCGTTCGTGGACACTAGGTGGCGTTACTATCGTCCGCCATTATGAAAGTACAACAATCGATTGTTTACACTAGTTACATGTACGATTAATCAGTATTCATAAATTGGATTAGATAAACACGCTTCAGTTGTTATTTTATGGCTCCTCATGAAACTTTTTTTTTCAGATAAAGAAATTCAGATATTCAGATGTTTTAATTTGATAAAACTTAAATTCCTTTTCATCTTCACTACAGATCCCAATAAAGAAATTGACCGACAAAAAGTTTTAATTTGTTTTACAATTTAACCAAAAAAAAAAATAATAAAACAGAATTGAAAAATGCACCTTAAGATGTCACATTCAAAGTTAAAGTGGCATTAGCTACGATTTTGACCAAAAAATGATATGTTTTGGAAATTGGTAAATAGATTTAAAATGATGAAATAGAGGTAAATATTTCACATTAAACAGCTAATTAAACCACTTTCCGCCTTTTGAGAACGAAAATTACCATCGATTACTTATTTGTATTTTGTCGCTTATTAACTGCCAACTTGCATAGTTCGTTGTTCATACATGTAATTAACACTGACTAAAATTCACAAAATATAAGAAATACGTGCATTGTTGTACTGATTTAATGACGATTCAACAATCGCCGTAAACAATGTTGATAATTAATAAGATGACGTCCATTTCTTGATCGATCTCAAAACACGAGCAGTTGCAGGCCTTTTCCCCGATGCGCGTACATTTCATAACATTTATAAGTTACAGAAACACGTTTTATTAAGGCATCAATCACATCTGATAGTTTTTATGGGTAACAAAAATTTACGATTTGGCAGAGAATACCCCTTTAAGTTCTTTCTTATCAGTTAGGCACACTTTTTATCATTATTACTTCACTTTAAGACTTAGATATAAAATCCAACTATTTTGCGTTTTCGATTTTCAAGCCATCTTCCAATTTATTTGTACTTAAAAAATAAATTTATATATATTTTTTTCTTATAAATGTGTATAAATATCTTCTATGAATTTCAATTTCTTATCTATTTTTTGTTCTTATTATGTAACAAGAAAGCTACTGAGCCAAGGGTTCCTAGTGGTTAAGTTGAAGTCATTACTTCGAAAGTTTTAGAGTCGCCACCATGACTCGATTCACAGCTAAGGAATATCTGCGCCGAACATGAAAACAGATATGATCCGTTTGCCGTAATCACAATCCGGTCCTTTCCTCATTCGTGACTTCTCGGTGAGTTTGTAGTAAACGTAATACGACGGGTACCACTAGAAGAGTAGGAAAGGGCTACTTCTGGCGAACCCGAGTTGTGGGGTTCATATAGCTCAATCTGTAGTTTTCTGTCTAGTGATGTGTAGACCATTGATTGTTCAGTTGGTCAGTTTTCATTTTATATTTACATATTGTCTGTCCTACGATCTATGGTATCTGATTACTCTTTTGTCTATCTTACGATCTATGGTATCTGATTACTCTTTTGTCTATCTTACGATCTATGGTATCTGATTACTCTTTTGTCTATCTTACAATCTATGGTATCTGATTACTCTTTTGTCTATCTTACGATCTATGGTATCTGATTACTCTT
>MJUT01060689.1:95122-114157 GCA_002080005.1 Gigantidas platifrons | reverse complement strand
GGTAATTAAAAAAAATATTAATACATACAAGGTAATTTATTTGTTGTCATTATATCTCCGTTTACAAATCACTTCACAGCAGGTGTTATCATTGAATTTCAAGCCGAAATAACAGTATATTGTGACACCTGTACTAGAGAAACCATACATTAGCGTGTCGATAAGCCCCGAGAACATAATATTTTTGTATATTACTAATGGCGGACACACTCGGAAGTCGACAATGGCCGCGCCCATATTTTTAAGAATAAAAAGGTCTATATGGAACAAGAGGTTACTCTTGTCTGGAAAATTCATAAACAATCCTAATTTTCCGAAATTCTATGTTCACCAACATCAGTTCATTGATCTATTTAGTATATATGTGTTTCAACTAGTTCGTTTGGTTCGTAGACGTTGATTTCTATAAATTGCTTTGGGAACTACATCTTCAGCAGACATGCTAATCCACCCGCAATACCCGGTTTTGTTTTATTGATATTGTAAGAATAGTTTGAGGATACAGAAGTGGTAATTATTGTAATGTCGTAAATATGTTTAATAAAGTTTTTATTAAATGTTGTTATATATACTATAGCTAGACACTATACGATGTTGGTTTGTTCAGCACAGCCTAATATTTCATTTCTATTCAAGAAAACAAGATGACCAACAATAAATATTGTAGAAAAAAAAGTGGCACTGAGACTATGGACAAAAGCTAAAATTGCTACAGGAAAATAAGGACATAATGGATACGGTTAAACATGCTTGAATTGGAACGAACCACCAAAGATCACTAAGACAAACTGGTAATTACTTATTATAAGCTGTTGCAAGTTGGCCTTTACCTGCAATTAGCGTTGCATTCTTCGTGTAAGACACACTCATTTCTTCCCGTGGTAAGGGCGAGATGTGTATTTATTTCTATTAGCGCAAACAGTGGAATGTTAGGGAGAGGGGGGCTGCATTCAGCAAAATTTGGAGAAACTAGGTCATACTTCTATACCCCGGTATTTACACGGGGGTCAAGCAAAAACATTATACCATTATGGTCCTCGGAAGAGATGAAGATTCATGATTGTCCATCAGCAAATGAATGCGTTTCTTATATATACAAAATATAATAATATAATACAACACTTACTAGCAGTTAACAACTCTCCATGCGTAATACAACCTCCAGAAGACCTTATCGGGAAAATACCACAAAGTGTCAAAGCCATTTCAAAGCCTGGTATCTCATTGATCTTACAGGACTGGATAACATCTAAAATATGATTAATAAAAAGTATGTTATTATACATTACTGGTGATGTATTGATCAGTGAAAAAACTTCCCGGTTCTTTCCTCATTCATGACTTATCACCGGATTTGTAACTAGAATAATACGACGGTACCACTAGTAGAACAGGAACTGCACACCCTTCCGGAGCACCTGAGTTCACCCCCGGGTTTCAGTGGCGTTCGTGTTACTCGATTTTCAGTTTTATGTGTAATATTTTGTAGATCGTTATTTGTCCTCTTTCTTTTGTGTTATCTGTCCTTCGATTTCTCAGATTTCTTCCACAAATAAAACTGACCACCACAATATAACTCTAATATTGTTGAAAGTGGCGTTAAACACCATACCCCTAACATTAACCCACAATATGATTTAATGATGTAATATGCCTAGAGAAAGGGGGTAATAATTCAATATTATATCGACTTGATATGGTGATACAAAACACACCTATATATTCTTCTTTCTGTAGTAATGTGTCCAAATTTACTTCCTCTATCTTTTGTTTTTGACAACACATTTTGTTTTTACTTCTGATCTCTTACCACCTTTCAGTTTGTAGATGTTATTTTCTAAGACATACAGCCCACTTCAAGCTATATATATTTATCTATTTTTCTTACTATTTACTCGATGGAAGTTCCGTGGTTGATTTTTACTGTATTTGTAACTTCGTACATGTAATGTGATGTCTACCACAATGATGACGGTATTTGTAAGATTACGTATTTTGTTTTCTTGTTAACAACCCCACATCTGGGGATAACATTTTATACACCAGATGACATCAGAACTACTAAGATAACCAGATGTAGTGTTTATCGTCGGAGGTAAAGAATACTACTCAACTGCAGGCTTGGAGACGTGTCACATTCATTTTAAGGTATGAGTTTTGCTCATTGTTGAAGAGACTACTGTGACTGTGAGATGTAGTCAAACAATAAAAGCACTGTTGCTTTTCTTTAATTTATGTCTAATTTTGTAAATATTGTATATACCTGTTTTCTTATTACGTATTGTATTGTATCTTATTGTGTATTATGTATGCATTTGATTTGTTATCTGTATACCATTGTTCTAACAAAGGTTACCAAGGTTACCAGAAATAAAGATATATACAGTAAAACCACGTTATAATGCCCCTCGTTTCTTTTGCCACGTCGCTTACCGTCATAAATTTTGTGTGTCCCCTTTTCTAATTTCCCCATTGATTCTATAATGCATTTCCCTCGACCTATCGCCAAACCCTTTTATAATGCCAAAATCTGGCTGGACAAATGATGGTGATATAACGAGGTTTTACTGATAGTAATGTTGGGTAGTCTCTCATTTTATTTACATCCATAACATTTCTTACTACTTGGATTTGTCACAGCTATTAGAAGATTCAATTGTGATGTTGTCCCTTAGTGTAAGGGTCTACATAAAATGTACAACCAACATATTCCACTTTCTTATCTAGTTAATTAATAACGAGCATTCACTTACGCTGCTTTTATACTCTCCATGTTTATGTTTTCATCTCTTGTTATTAAAGTGTGTAGTCTTTTGCATTGGAGAGGATTTCAAATATTTGTTTATTGTTGGAGATCTAGATTTGACGAGTAGAGAGCCGAGTTCCCATTAATCTGTTTAACTGGTCATTATTTTATTTGTGTCTATTCGATACCAGGGCCTAAAATTTCATTGACTTCTGTAATTGTTGTTTCTGTGTTTTAAAATTTCAAAGGCTTGAGTGGTTTGTGCTGTTGTGTCTTGTTAGAAGTTTGGAGTTTCAGAGGAGTGGATGTTTCGTATGTTGTGGCTTGCTATATCTGATATCTAACACAAGATATACCTTCACAATCTTCTGAGCATGGAGGAATCCGCTTGTTATTAGAACAAAGAGGAACGTATATTGCACATCCAATCATCTCGGCTTGACTTCTTGATATATTACAAAACTTGATTTCTTTAAATATGCTGCCTAGTTGTGCATCGGCCATATTGACCGACAGTTGACCTACATAATTAGGATAAACTGTTTCGTTGAATCCATATTTGTTACAACGTTCGCTTTTCACTGGTACACAACCTAAAAGAAAACAAAATGATTCTTGTTTACAAACACAGTAAGATAGACCCTATATGTAACAAAACAACTAATGGGATGTTAGCAACATTAACACAACAAACGTATATTCTTGTGGTGTAATGGTTCGCGTGCTCGCCTCGAGTGCGGTATCTAGATCGTGGTTTCGAGCCCCGATCGGGTCAAACCACAGACTATAAAATTGGTATTTATTGCTTCTCCACCAAGCACGTAGCATTATGGAGAAAGAGCAAAGACTGGTTGGCTCGGAATCAGGATAATGTGTCCGAGCGGGTCGACATATCTATCCACGGACTAAGCGTTACTAGACCAACTAAGCGTGTTCTTCTAATACAAAGCGGACATTATCATCATTTTATTGAAAATTAACTTGTTCTCGCCATGATATAGCTGATAAATTGCTGAGTTGACGTTAAACAACAATCACGCACTCACTCATTTGATATACGTGATGGACCGTCGTGAATTTACACGGTAGTTGGATTTTCATCTACCCATGCAATCGGTGCTGTTGTGAATTTTTTTCCGCTTTCGACTAGCTGTACTCGATACATCCTTACGAGTAAAGGTTTCTCTGACTGGTCGACTGGTCGACTGATTGAGCGGATAGAGGGAATAAGGTACCAGTACTTGTTCCGTTCCAACTAACAAATGCACCGATTTAAATAAATGATGATACGAGGGAAAATTAAGCTAAATAAAGTTAGTGATTGCTTTAAATTCAATAGAAGGTGAAATATTACAAATTGAATGACGACAAGAAATGATTGTAATATCTTCCAATTTTAAAATAGCATTCATTGTCTGAATAAAACCAAAACAATTCATTTTAAAAGTGATATTTATACCACGGTTTTCCGAATTAAAGGGTTAAACAATGAAACGTTCGATTGTTTCATTCGGAATACCGAGTTATAGAAGATTTGTAACATGAAGCCATGTAATATCTGATTTAGGTCGTTGATTATTGCACGGCTCTCTGAGAGTAATAAAACTACAGTTCAGATTTAAAGTGTGCAATATCTCGTATCTGCGTGTATTAATTTCATACTTCTTAGCTGTTGCTTACATTACATGCTGGTAATAAACCATAAAAGGATCAAAGAAAAAGAATGCATTCATGCTACAACATAATAATAGATTAAGACTTGCCTGAATTTTGCCCTGAACATATTGTCAGTAAACAACAGATACTAGCTATGAAGAATAGAGTCCACAAAACATTATTTTCCATCTTTATATAATTGTTAACGTTACTATATAAACGTTAGAGAATACCGAAGGGGCGATCAAAAGTGGACAATCCAGAAAAACTATACTATTGACCGTCTATAAAGACAATTCGTACTACAGACAAATGAACGTCCTATGGGATAAGGAATTATAAGGCAGTAATTATTTCTAAAAAGAAAGCATTCAGTTGATCAATATTGAATTTGCTTACAAATATATATTCAAATTTTTTTTTGTAAATAAGACAACATTTTAAAGGCATAAAATGATTAAATTAACAAAAACGTTCATGGTGGTCCCCCGTTCAGTACCTTGTAATGGTCAAATTGTTGTCCATACATAAACTGTCAATCACGAGTCGTTAATGACATACAAATGTATATTACAACATCGCCATTTTTACACCCTCGATATGTATTCTATAGACTGCTGGTTGGGTTAGAGGTAACCAGGAGTCATGTTTTATGTATTAGTTATATAAAGTATTGTACTTGTGACAACATATATACTTATTCGACCTTTAGTTTTATGTGTATATTTTGTAGATCGTTGTTTGTCCTTTTATCTTTTTTCTTTTGACCATTGTGTTGTCTGTCTTTCTTCGATTTATGGATTCTGATTACCCCTTTGGTATCTACAAACTCTTCTTAAGACAATGACAACCAATACATAGTCACAATTTATTTTTACCTCAATCAAAACAGATCAAAAGTTCTAATTAAAAAGAATATATTAAATCCTACATATTTATATAAAATGTCTTCTTGAGATTAAAAAAACTTTAATAAAAAATAAGTTACATGTCCTCAGTTTAAGCGCATGCTTAATAAAGAAACTCGTTATTTTTACTTGGGAACGATTGGAGAGGCTGCAAAAAGTAATTTATTTCTTGAAGTATTTCTTATTTTTACAGTGTAGTATAAAGTGTTATTCATCTTCAACAAGCTGATAAAGAGAATATGGAGTGTATGATCCTTATCTATTTGAAAAATGCAATCTCTTACTCTTCATGCAGTTAAGAGGTTTCTTGTTTCGTAGTTGAAACAGATAAATTTAAGATATTAATCTATATGTTTTTATAATCAACGGATATATTTTGTCTACAATACATAATGAAATGAAAATAGCAAGTTACAGTTTATGTACTCAGTATTGAAAAATATGGTGTAAGACACCTTGGAAATTCAAAATGTATTGTAAGTATTATTTCCAATGTGCAGTATTCGTTAATTTCGTAACTATGGATATAGTACTATTCGTTTTTGCGTGGAATCAGTGTTAATTTGTATTTACTAAAATATTTTTGTGTACTTAAATAATGTCTTCTTAAACAAAGACATACTTAGTTAAATTAGAATACATAAAATAATTCCTGACAAATTATCACATTCTATACAGTATCATGGGCAATCGAATCGGTTTATATCAAAATGTCAAAACAAAATAAATGGTGTGTTTGTTATTGTTGACTTGGAATTATCAACACATTTCAAGAAGTGGATAATAATCTGTCACAATCATGCGAAGATAGATAACTCTAATAAATAAAGTTAATACGTGTTCATAAAGCACTCGTCGCAACTTCGGCTGATTCCGTACCTTCATCAAACCTCGTCCGTATTACGATAGCTCCCATTGGAACTACTTTCGGAAATCTTCAATGAAGGAGGTATTAAAGTAATTTCACTTTCGAATATTCATCCAATAATAATATAATTTCATTCGTCGCAATGTCGGCTGATTCCGTACCTTCATCAAAGACCAATAGGTTTCAAAGCAAATTCTATACACTCATCTATTATCGCCATTTTAGAACTTATTCGCGGTGCGCAATGTTTGATTGAAGGGATACGGTCTTCCGGCGAAGAAATGTGACGCGTAGACGCATATCACATACCGTATTACAACCGAGGGATTGAGGAAGAGAAGCGGACTCACTCGAGATTTGCCAATTGGTTCATAAAGGTGACGTTATAGCTTTGTCTTTATTCGTAAAAAAGCTAAATTAGCAGAGGGTCCAGGTGGCTCACTGAGTTAGGTAGTCCGATTACCTAACAACTCATACAAGCCCATCACCAATACCGCGTGGGTTCGCACCCGGCTTTGTAAATTGCAAAAAGGGTGCACTCGACTCGCAGCCACTAGTGATAAAGTTTACCAGTTGCTTGACCATGGTCGGTGGTTCTCTTCGGGTACTCCGTCTTCTTCCACCACTAAAAATGGTCGCTATGATATAGCTGAAATATTGCTGAAAGTGGTGTTAAACACCAAAAAATCAATCAATCAATCAATCTAAAATAACAGAATCTCCGCAAGTGATTTCACACCACACTAGACAAACAGTAAGGTTGTATGCATCCATTGTCTCCGTATGTGTCGACGAACAAAGGAACCGGTTGCGGAAGTTCAATGTAATACCACCATGACCTTCGTACTCGCAATAAACCCACGTCAGCGCTGATTGTAATAGCTGGTGCACAAGCCACAAGACAGCTTCACTGTCAGTGCCGGATTCCCCTATAGGCTTGGTAGGCTGAAGCCTAGGGCCTCAACATTTAGGTGGTCTCTGGCCAAGGTGTATAATATTTTTTACACATGGTCTCATAACCCTTCCGTAATTTTCCTTGTACTCCATTTCAGAATAATAAGGCCAATAAGTCGACACTAGCATTGATTTCTGTGTTAATTTTGTCCTTCCATAAAAGCAGTGAGATAGATAAGGGTGGGGATTCAGTGGGAGGGGCCTCGCAAGTAGAATTGCCAAGGGCCTCTCTTTATCTAAATCCGGTCGTTTCACTGGGGTGTGTTATCCATTGTCGAGTCTCTTGTCTCGTGTACAGAGTCATATATTTAGTGCCAGTATAAATGAAGAACGACAGATTCTGGGATTTACCTGTCATGGCTTTGTGCTCATGACGTGGTATCTAGGGCAACATTTGTACAACGAGATCAGATCCCCGAATTCACATGCTTCCACTTATCCATTTAACAAAGAGAAGCCATGCGTTGCTAGGGCTTATTCTTCTTCATAAATCAAAACAATTGCCAAGTTCTCTATTGGCCATCCTACATTCCAGTTATGTCATTGAGTGAACACTTAAAACAAGCTTAATAATAAGTAAACAACGTATCTGAACTCATACAGATTCTTCAGGAATTATGCATGGACCATACAAAACACAATGAAGTGAATGGTAAGTTGAGATAGAGCTGCCGTCGCTGCTACAGATCGACGCATACGCTATTGATTTCCAAAAGAAAATGTCGAAATGATCCTACGTTTCAACGTTATCCAAGCAAATGTCGAGGACATCATTTCTGGCAAGAAAACAAAGTATTATCGATGAAGAAATAACATCAAATCCCAAAGAGTTTAATGATCATCCTTAAGACATTGTACGAGGTATTCACGATACTAATGCACAAACACCTTTACATGGATGTAAGAAGAGTTTGAAGATACCAAAGGGGCAATCAGAATCCGTATATCGAAGAAGAACAGACAACACAATGGCCAAAAGAAAAAGTCAAAAAGAACAAACAATGATCAACAAAACATTCATATAAAACTAAAGATCGAGTAACACGAACCCCACTAAAATTCGGGGGTGACCTCAGGTGCTCCGGAAGGGTAAGCAGTTCCTGCTCCATTAGTGACACCCGTCGTGTTCATCTAGTTACAAACCCGGTAAAGCTTAGAATGGAAAGCATAGCATTGACTGTATACTAATAAATGGTGGGATAATTAAGAAACATTTATTTTCCTCCAGATAGATGTATTAATCGAGAACGGTACGTAAACGAAAGTAATTATGTAGTGTATATTTTGCACCTTCAACTTCAGTTTACATATTCTACGTACTATATTTCTGGCCCATACAAACTAAAACATAGTTATCCTATTTAGGGTACACAACGCGTTTCTGGAAGAACCGTCATGAGGTATGCTTCATAGGATTGATTTATTTTTGGTGTTTTAACGCCACTTTCGGCAATATTTCAGCTACAATGTATATCATGGCGACCAGTTTCAGTGGTGGAAGAAGCCGGAGTACCCGGAGAGAACCACTGACCATGGGCAACTGGTAAATTTATCACTTGCGGCTGCGAGACGAATGCACCCTTTTTTGTAATTTACAAAGCCGGGCGCGAACCCACGCCGTATTGGTGATATGCTTATATGAGTTGTTAGGTAATCCAACTACCTAACTCACTGAGTCACCCAAACCCTTCGCTTCATAGTCAACAGACTAGAAAGCCAAGCAATTCAAAAGTTTTGGGTAGTAAATCAAAGGGACTAAACACGATAGCCAATATCCGCCAAGATCACCTATCCCTGAGGGAAATTGTCTTATTGATCTGAGATTAAATAAATAATTTTGTGTATCTTATCTAATATACAACGCCGTGGAAATATCATTGCCCCGAAACCACTGACTTTAATAAAACGTTCGCGCCATGTTGGTACACATTTCTATACTCCGGTTTCTTATATTTACAAAGCTGTCCGCCACGATATAACTCATATATTGTACAAAGTGGCCATAAAACTTCAAAACGGTAACCACATTTATCACACCCCTACATCTCTGAGTGCAACACGACGGGTTAAACTAGAAGATCAGGAACAGCTTATTCTTCCGGATTGTAGTGTTGCTCAATCTTTAATTTTCTGTGAAGTGTTTTGTAGATCATTGTCATTTTACTTCAAATTACGGCTTCTGATTACCCATTTGGTACCTTCAAACTTGATTAAGGTATGTGTTTAATATGTTCTTTGATAGAAGACCCATTTTCTTGTCTCGCTTTCTCATATGATCAGATTGTCCGTTAGATGTGTTTGTGGTTGGGTCGTTGCAATGAAAATTGTCTGAACTCATCCACTCAATCGTCCTATTACTAGAGCCCGGGTGGCTCAATGAGTTATGTAGTTGAATTACCTAGCAACTCATACAAGCCTATCACCAATACGACGCGAGTTCGCGTCCGGCTTTGTAAATTACAAAAATGGTGCACTCGACTCGCAGCCGCAAGTGATAAAGTTTACCAGTTGCTTGCCTATGTCGGTGGTTCTCTCCGGACACTCCGTCTTCTTCCACCACTAAAACTGGTCGCCATGATATAGCTGAAATATTGCTGAAAGTGGCGTTAAAACACCAAAATTCAAATCATCATCTTCCTATTACTAGATGTTATTAACATACTCATCCACTGTTGTAAGCTTGTTCTAGTAGGTAGTGTTGATGTAGAACCACAACTCTGATGGTACTATTTAAAAATATGTTTATTGTGACAAGCAAAGCGAAATAGAGAGATCATAAGAGCTAGAGTTCCGTAGCTTATATGTAGTACACATCAGACAAGTCATACATACTTTATTTATATTTGTATTATCCATATAATTACATGTTAACAATACAAATAACGATAAATTACATTACACAGTCATAACAAAATGTACTATTATTATATTATTGTCTTTCGCTGAGGGAGCTGTTTTCCTATGCCTAATAAAAGTTTAAAAAAAAAACACACTGCGCCGAGATAAATAATAAATTCGTCGGCGTTTACTTTGCCAAACCTCGCCATGTTGACAGCAAACGACAAACAGAATACAGTGCCGTCTATTTTAAGATGAAATATTTTTGAAAGTGACGTTAAACACCATAACCCCTAACCTTTCTATTTTAATAGATGTAAATCTTGCCAAAATGGATATACATAACGGGAGGGGAATCTATTCCACAAGTATATTCTAGTGGGAAATCGTTTTACGGTGGTATAGTTCCCGTCGTTCGGTATAGTCACCCGTTGCCAAGATAAAGCATAAACTGTTCTCAAATAGTAAACACTTTTTACCACCAAGTATATTCCTCGATTTACAGATTCTGATTACTACTTTGATATCTTCAAACTCTTATTAACACAACATGGATTATATTATACAGTTAAGACAAATGTATAAATATAGATTCTCCTTCAGTTGCCCGTGGGTTACGATATTTCTCCACTCAAGAGAGTTAAATTAAAAATTTTAACCACAAGCCGTCGGGCGAGTGGTTAAAAGTTTAAATTTAATTCTCGAGAGTGGAGAAATATCGTAACCCATATGGACAACTGAAGGATAATTTGTTTGTCCAATTATTTAACACGAACTTTATTTCAAAATTTGAAATTAATGCGTTTGAAATTAATGCGGGGAAAGGCACGAAACAATTTACTCTTCTACAGGATTACAGATTTTTTCACCACTGGTTCAGCGGGGTTAAAACGCCGTAGTAATGGGAGAATATGATTTAATAAACATAAAATATATCATATATACAATTAATATAAAACGTATTTTAGAATTTTACAATTAATACAAGATGTATTATATTATGCAATTAACACAAAATATAGTATATTTTTATTATATAATACAGTTAACACAAAATGTTTATATATTACGTCCATTAATGCGCAACATTAAAACAAAATACATCATGAAGTACAATACAAAATGTAAAATATCACAAGCAAAATATAACGTATCTCAACAATGTCGTAAGGGAGATAACTCTATGGAGTATGGGTAATGTTTTTAAAATTGGTATCTGTAGCTTCTCCGTTAAGTACGCAGTATTAAGCAGAAAGAACTGGCTCGGAGTGGATCTACCTGCGGAATGTTGCTTCAGTAAACTAGTACTACATGTATGAAATCCAACTATAAAGTCTGACCAATACCAGCAACATCTACGTAGTCGATTAAAGCATGTTTCAGTGAATAATTGGCATAACACGGAATACAAGCCAGTCGTTCCTCATTATTTAATGAACAACTACATTTTTGTATTAGCAAATCTACCATGACCAATATGAAATTTGATTAAGACTACTTGTTCCTTCCGATTTTGATCGTACGAGTCTTGCAAATAAAGAAATGTATTTTGCTATTTGTTATGAATATGCTGGTTCCAACTGTCCTCTGCTAGCGTTTTAAAATATATTTCATGATAAATGACTTAAAATCAGTCGATGAATAGAACAATTGGATATACGATCATCTAATACGTCCACAGCTTCCTGGTCAACAACTGTGTTGCCATGGGTACCTATATGGCTAGGGATCCATGTAAAATAACATCCTTTCAGATAGCGACAAGGCTTTTGCAAATTCACCGATCTTTAAAATGAAAAGGTTTTGGGTTTTACAACTCTCAATTGCCAATAGACAAGAAAGATGTTCCGAATAGATCATGAATTTATTTTCATCAGAAGATAGAAAGAACTTCAAAGAATGAAGAATTACATTAGTATCTGCACTGAATATCGAACAGACATATGGTTATCGAAGAGCAAAAACCCACAGTCCGACAAAAGTTGCCGATGCTACCTTATCACTATTTATACTAAATAAAATGTATATACAATATATGAATGAAAATAAAATTGTAATATAGCACACCATAATTGTTTAATATTAATGTTTGTTTTCTCTCGCGCCATATACAAACATTAATATATCCTTCAATGTATATCGTTAACATTTGTGTTCATGTTTATTTTTTAATCTGTCATCACATGGGTGATATTTCCCACCATAAGAAATCATATGAATAACGAACAATTCGATGTAATTATTTTGTGTGTCACTGTGTCTATTTGGTGTGTATATTCATATTTATGTCATGCTATTGTCTTTGTTTTGTAAGCTAATATCTTTACCATAATGCTACGTCGACAATGCTAGGCGTGGTACCGTGGGTTACTAAATGAATGCCACATGGTTTTGCCCATACGTTATGATGCTAAAGGGAACCATATGTTTTCCTTCTTGCTCTTGACATAATCCCATCGCTCCGTAGTCTCGCTATATGTTCCCAGTTTCTACATCAATGATGTGTGTTTATTCTTGTAAACTGTACCGTATCATTCTTGCACACTATGACTTCTTCATATACAATTGCAAGTAATCTAACGACAAGGATATCGACAAACTATTGGAGGTTTGTCAATTGTTTTATCCTTCAGAGATTGTAAGAGTTTTCTGGACTTTGAGCAAGAGGCAGATCTGCTTCTATTGAATATATAATAGGTTTATCTCCATTAAGAACCGTGCTGTGATTAGCAGTTATCGTATATACAGTTTCTTCTTTGGGTGTTATTTCATTCGATAACGAATATTTTACTGCTTTGTCTGTTTCTATGATCTTCTTCTGTGCGCTTCCAGTCTGTTTATCGGTTTCTGTGAAAGTATCTGCATCGATTGTTACCTCTATAACGCTTTGATCGGCAGGCCGAGCACTTCCCAAAATACCATATACAATAGCTCCAACTAGGTATACAACACCAATTGAAATGAAAACGTACACCCATTCATTTCTACTACCCTAAAAAAGATAAGTGTACGTTTTGATTGCTTAAAGTAAGGTATTAATATTCATTCATAGTATTTTCAACGTGCATATTTGATAAACCCCCTCCCCACACACATAACACAAACACTCAATTTGAAACAGATGCGGCTGATATAGTTGAGTTTATCATATTATTATGCTATCTGTTATGCAGTCAGTGCCTACTGCCACAATGGTTATGCAGTCAGTGCCTACTGCCACAACGGTTATGCAGTCAGTGCCTACTGTCACAACGGTTATGCAGTCAGTGCCTACTGCCACAACGGTTATGCTGTCGGTTCCGCTCTTGATACAGCATCATGCGATCAAGTTTCTCAGTGACTTGTCTGTCTTCAATTACGATTTCTGATTACCCCTTCACCATAGTTAAACTCTTCGTGCGGTCGATTGATTTGGCGATTTAGTCCGTTGTCCAGAAGCGTGTCGTAGGCACTAAATCATATATCTATGTTTTTATTACTATACCAGGTATTACGGAACCGATGCCTCTGCTGGTGGACTATTAATCCTGATTTTCATCATCGGTCCATTAGTCTGTGTTTCGGCACTGACATAATTTATTACATATATTTAATACTGCAATTTACAGTTACCAAAAAATGTAATTATTATTAAAACTACAATTTTCCTCCCTCTTGCATAGGCCGCCTAAACCGATTTACTTAAGGTGGTACCATACACTTCAGGTAAAATTTGATCTGCTCATTTAATTTTCTTATTTTTTTTTTGGCAGTGTGTTTGAATATATCCACTGTAATAAATATCAAAATTTTAACAAATTCCAACTAACAGACTCAGAGCTATAGATTCACTAGCCAGCTTTTCTCTCTGTGGTTTTGATCACCGAGATGCTTGAAATCTGCATACAAACATTATATGATCAAAACGTTCAACTGATTTTAAAGAGTTATCTCCTTGTAGTGGTAGGTACCACCTTAAGCACTTTGGTTTTCTTTCTTCCAAAAACTTTTAAATTATTTAGCATTCCAATATGTTGACATTGAGCGTGCCTAGTGCTGCTGAAGGTTATTTCAGAAATGCTTGTGCATCTCTATGTATATCTTAATACTATTATGTTGATTCGACATACGTAGATATTCTCGGTCAATAATACTTACATCAACAATCATTTTCCCAATAATTACAGGAGCTGATATTTGTCCTATTCCATTCATTGCAAAGGCTACACCAGATATTGTAGAAGCATGCCTACAGCGGAAATACTTTATTATTGTATGTCATAGCTTTATCATTTGATCACGATTTTCAACCTCAAGTAAAGTACAGTCTTAACCTTAGATTTATCATACAAATAATAACATCTTAATTAGTGTTATGCAATAATAATTATGCGTTTACAGACAAGTTGTCGTTTCAATGTGAACAAGCTACGCACCTCTACTTGCTGATTTGGGAACTTTTTTTTGGTGGCAGAGGCTGTCAAATAGTATCTTAAAGATAATTTGATGACAGAGGTTGTCAAATAGTATCTTAAAGATAAGAACCAGAAAAATTTAGCCTGGACCTATATAAATGCATTTTTTTGGCATATGTTGTTGAAGACCGACTGATTAGCTGTTGCATAGATATTTCTTTGGGGATCTTAGAAAACGTGATGCTCGTTTCCCAACATATTTCAGAGCCAAAAATAGCATAAAAATATTCGAAGTAATCGTAAATTTATGCATTCCATACTGGATATCATCTTCGCTAGCCAAGGGTCACGATCCGCTCTCCGTGGAGAGGAGAGGAGTGGATCGCAACCCTTGGCTAGCGAAGATGACTGGATATCAGCATAGAAATTGCTTGGGTTATTGTAAATAAATGTGAGTATATCTATTTCTTTTATTGGTTTTGGGAATTACGACTTCATGCCGATTTCCATTATTTTTACAGGATGTTTTAACCTTCGAGAACACCTAATGTGTTCTTGTTAGATATTACAATATCCATTAAGACACCCGTGTAAAACCAATAAAGTGTTCGTTACTCTTGTTTGTATTGCGTTGTGTCGTAAATTTTTTGCTTTATAGTTGATATGGTGAAAACATTAATTTGATGCGCTAATGCTTTACTGTGGTGTCAATTATATACAAATTATACGGATGTTTCTATTTGAGTAGAGATAACTGAACATTTCGAAGCACACGGTCTCAATCATTGGCTTTGTGAATGTTCATACTTTTACTGTATTCCTTTGTATTTGTACTGGTGTTATTCTTGTATCAAGATGTAGCTGTATTGCTATGTGTACGTCTAAGAAACCAATATATTATATATGTTAGTATGCTGTTCAAATAAATACCATACAATAATATAATTGTTCTTCATATGTACATAGTTCCTGTTGTATCAACTGTCTCTGTATATAGATAACACTTACATGGGGAATATTTCAAGTATGTTAGAGTAAGCTCCGGACATAGCACTTCCTAATGCCATGGATGATAGTGTGATTAGCAGTATTGCAGATAAGCTGTCGCCTTCAGACATAAAACCTACTGGAATAATAAAGGCAGCTCCAAGGATACCAGCTAAAATAAAGATATCACATTCTAAAGATTGATTACCTCACATTGAAGATGAAAGTAGACAATACACGAACAAGTCAGTTCAGGAGATGTTAAATGAAAGAGACGATCCGATTAAATAAAGATAACAGTGAGCGATATAGTGATTGCTGGTTACGCCAAATGAGCTAATGTTCAGCTATACTATGGTGGGAACAAGTTGCATTCAACAAAATGATGATGTCAACTTTGTACTAGGTCTTAATTGATCTTTATAGTGTCAGATCACTGAAACATTAGTCTGCAGGTAGACATGGCGCTCCACTCTGACACATTTGTCTGATTTCTAGCCAACCAGTCTTTGCTCTTACTCATTAAAGCTGTATGCTTAATATAAAAAAAAGCAAATACCAATTTTTATAGCATTTGTGTTTTAAGACTGACAATAGACAATGCACCTTACCTCCACACTGGTTTATTTTTCTCATTGTTGTCACTCGGAAAATATTATGATTTAATAAGGCATCTGTCATCTTTCCTACTAAGATTATTGAAATACTTCTCCCAAGAAAGGGCAAAGACGATAAAAATCCATTCTACAAGAAAAAAATATCAAATTATTCCAGGAAATCACAGATGCAATATCATACACGCTTTTGTACTTTACACACTTCATCACCGGATTTCATCTTTCATGACTTATCACGTGGTTTGTAACTAGATTAACACGACGGGTCCCACTAGTGGATCAGGAACTGCTTACCCTTCCGGAGCACCTGAGTTCACCCTCGGTTTTTAGCGGGGTTCGTGTTACTCGATCTTTAGTTTTATGTGAATGTTATGGAGATCGTTGTTTGTTCTTTTGTACTTTTTCTTTTCGCCATAAAAGATTTTCTCTTTTTTTTTTTTTTTTTTCAATATACATATTCTGATTGCCCCTTTGGTATCTTCAAACTATTCTTATATCATTATGTAGATACATATATGTGTACGCAATAAAACTATAATAAAACTTTAGTAATATTGCTTGGAAAAGATTTTTACATTTCAGACAAGTTCACTTATATTACGTTTGTACTCGATTAATATATATATATTTTTTTTAATTCCAATCACTTATTCTAAGAAATATTGAAATTATTACACGATTTGCTTCAATGTTTCGTCTCATAATCGTCATTAATTTTGCGCTGCCAGGATAAGTGCAATGAAAACTCTTATTATACACTTACGTTATAAATGTCAGTATTGTTATATACTAGTACATGTATCAATTGTACAACCATGCCCCAATTTAAGACTTGTACATATAACCTCGATTGTTTCATACAAACATATGTGTAACTTCTAAGGGCCATGTAGTTGAAGAAATCAATTTATATAATTTGTTCGCGCCATGATATCGCTGAAATACTACATATATTGGCGCTAAGCACAAATCCATCCATCCATCCATCCATCAATCAATTTTCAATGTTTCTATCAAACAGTAATGAATTAATTGTTTTACCTGTTGTATGTTGTATTTTAAGACATCATTCATGTATTTTGGCAGAAAAGAAAACACAACGGTCATTCCCCATGCAACTGTAAACATCCCGGTAACCATGGCAAAGACAGGACCAGATGTCAGAATTTTCAACCATGGAGTCTTAAGATGCTTCTGAAAGAAGAAAGAGTGATTGAGTGAATAACTTGTTTAATGTCAAATGAGCATTTCTTTTTAGCCATATCATGGCGATAACAAGTTACATTAGATGAGATGATGATGATGTCCGCTTTGTATTAGACCAACATTCTTAGTTGGATTTTTTTTTATTGTGCTAACTTTATGGAACAACAGTCCGCGGATAGACATGTCGCTCAACTCTGACACATTATCCTGATTCCAAGCCAACCAGTCTTTGTTATTACCCCTTAATGCTGCATGTGTTCCGGAGAAGCAGCGATATCAATATTAGTTTTTGGTTTATCCCAACTGTGGTCTTTGTTATTACCCCTTAATGCTGCATGTGTTCCGGAGAAGCAGCAATGTCAATATTAGTTTTTGGTTTATCCCGACTGTGACTCGAACTCACTATCTCCCACACTCTAGGCGAGCACGCTAACCATTACACCACCGATATGGTTAAAGGAGAAAGAAATTTAATGAAACAGATGTAGAAAATAGTAAATAAACATTACTGGTATATTCTTTCATTCTATATTATCTTTGCTGGTTGTATATGAATTGCCGAAAATCTCTTCAGGCTTGTGGTAGTGTCGAATTATTCCCGACTGTTTGTAACTTAATTTCCATATGCGTAGTGTCGTATGCTCGTTCTAAATATGAGCCTCCAAAACAAAACTTAAAGTTGTCAACAAGAGGATATTTGGATAGATACTGAACATTATATACTCATATGACGGTTACAACAACAACAATCATTATATACTCATATGACGGTTACAACAACAACAATCAATCAATAAATCAATCAATCAATTTAATACGTTGAGTCAGATTTGACCAATTCTACATCGGAAAAATTAATTCAATGAAAATCCAGACAACATGATTTGAATGTATCATCCAATTATCTATAGTGTATTGCATCTTTATATGATCTTAATGATATCTAAATATTATTCTATCTGCCGTTATAGTGTGCAAGGTTTATAAAAAAATATATATTTATTACTAAGACAACAAGGATATATTACTGGCATCAAGTTCAATTGTGAACTTTCCATTTATATGTAGGAACATTCCATATCTCTCAGTTGATCCGATATTCCAAACTTCCAGAGCTTGTGGTTCCTATCATGATTTCCTTGAAAGATGGTTGCTGTACACAAGGAAGCTACTGAACTGAAGGTTCTAAGTGGTTAAGTTGAATTCATTATTTCGAAAGCTTTACGGTCGCCATCATGAGTAACCATTACGGATTATCTGTGTCACAAATGACCACGGATATGTTCTGTTTGTCCTAATCACAATCTGGTCCATACCTGATTTATGATATATCATCCGATTTGTAACAAGAGTAACACAATAGGTAGCACGTGTGGAGCAAGAACTAGTTCCCTTCCGGGCAACATGCGCTCACCTCCGGTTTTTTGTGGGATTCGTGTTGCTCCATCTTTAGTAATGTTCAATGTTTTGCATATCATTGTTGGTTATTTTGTCCGTGTTGTTTGTCCTTCTTCGATTTATGACTTCTGATTACCCCTTTGGTACCTTAGATTTACGGCTTCTGATTACCCCTTTGGTACCTTAGATTTACGGCTTCTGATTACCCCTTTGGTACCTTAGATTTACGGTTTCTGATTACCCCTTTGGTATCTTAGATTTACGACTTCTGATTACTCCTTTGGTACCTTAGATTTATGACTTCTGATTACCCCTTTGGTACCTTAGATTTATGACTTCTGATTACCCCTTTGGTATCTTAGATTTACAGCTTCTGATTACCCCTTTGGTATCTTAGATTTACGGCTTCTGATTACTCCTTTGGTATCTTAGATTTACAGCTTCTGATTACCCCTTTGGTATC